>BSSO01006634.1:0-11745 GCA_030267885.1 Mesembryanthemum crystallinum
TTTTTCGCCGGAAAAGAGATTAAGGTGGCTGGATTTAATCGGAAATATTTTATAAGGTGGTTTTGTTAAAATAAAATTATATAAGGTGGCTGCATAAAAATGTCATATTTTAAAAGGTGATTTCTGACAAATTTTTCTTTTTTTTTTTTTTCAATTTTTCAGATGTCTCGCCTACATGACGCATTTTACGCTGTAAAAAAATGCTTCTTTTGTATATATATTATAATATATTACACTATAGTACATTATATTATATTATAGATTAATTAAACTGTAAACATTAACAAAGAGGCCCTATATTTATTTTTCGCCCTAGGGCCCATAATATGACAGGACCAGCCCTGCTCCTAGGTACACAAATTTTGCTCAAATCCACCCTCAACAGAAAAAACTAGACCAAATTATTATGTGAACGTTTGTAAGTTGACTTCACAACGTTAATTAAATACGATCACTTGATGAGGATTTATGGTTGGACAAAAATTGATACACCTAGAAGAAACTCAAAGTTACTTTTCATGAGTATAAACTTCAGAGGTTAATGTAAACACTGGAACTTATCAATGAAAATTTTCTAACATTCTCTCTATCACTTTAACTACAAAGCTTGTCTTTCTCAATTTTCCACTCCTTAACATTAAACATGTTTGCCATATTTCCCATTAAGACTGTTCACTTCATTATTCCTATTTTTCCCATTTCCACTAATCCAATCATTCCCTAATGATTACACTTGGACCACCCTAAAATTTCTAAATTAGAGAAAGACAAATAAATAACATAATTATGCCCCAAAACAAAAAAAGGAAAAAAAAACCTAGTACATGGAAGAGTATAAATTAATGTATAAACTACAAATATACAAAAATTTAATCAACATTTCAGGATAATATAAAAACATTAAAAAAACATAAAAATAAATTGAAAAATTACAGAAAAAATTTCTGCGTGGTAAGAATGTGAGATGGTCGGAAATAGTATTGCTCCGGTGAGATCCGACGTCTTCTGCTACGGATCTACCAAAAAAAATTGCAGTAATTCGAACCAAAAATGGGGGATTTAAAACCCAAAAAAAAAATTAATTGAAGCTGGAGAGTTACCGGAATCGACGATTGGAGTGAGCAACGACGGTGGCCGGCGAAGGTTTTTCCGGCGACGAGAAAAGCTTGTTGTTCCCTTTGTTGTTCCCTGTTGAGATAGTGATACCACCTTTTTTCCGAGAACCAAACGAGGCCTTATGGGATTTGCCGTATGAGGTAGGCAAGTACAAGTTAGAAGCAGCCTACTAACTAAACTAAACTAAACATTCTCACCAAAAAAAAAAAAAAAAAAACTAAACTAAACATTAACTTAATTTAATTTCTTGTAACAAAAATTGGTCCACCATAAAGATTAGGATCATCTTCATTATGCATTACATATGACTTGTTTTGTGGAAAACTTATGTAAAAGGACAACTTGTAACAAACTCGCAGCCCAACATCTTCAGCCCAATCGTTAAACATAGGGCTGGCCTTTGCGAAAAACGTGTCTGAACAAGATTATGTTTTCATTTAAACGAATTGAATATATTTGACAATACGAACCCGCATTTTTAGTTCTTTTAAGGAATAAGATCAAATTCACCATTTCTAACTTCTTTCAGTAATCGATCCATTTTAATTGATTTTTGAGATATTTTACATCATTCAATTGTTTTTTTCCATCAATATTACTCCTTCGTCCCAACCACACATTTTCAAAACCGTTTTTCGTGAGGAGTTTAATGAGTTTTTCAATTGGTACTTTTTGCCACTTTTGCCCTTCAATAACAAGGATTATAAAAAAAAAAATTAATGAAAGAGATAATAGAGAAAGTGAAAGAAAAAATAGAATGTTGAGAGAGAGTGATTGGAGAGAGAAATGGGTGTTTTTTAAAAAGTCTATTTTATTAAGAGAGAGGGTGTGAATAGGTATATTTAATTGTATTTTGCCCTTCAATTACCATCATATTACTCATTTTGTAACAACTTCACCATCCAAGTAATCCAAAACTTCAATGATTACGAAAATTAATCAAGTGAAATTTAGTATTGTACTCCATAATATTGTAAGTTGTTGTGAAATGCATATTCCTTGGTAAATTACCACCTTTAAAGGTCTTTGCTCTTCAGTAAACTTGAGTCAAATTCTTCAATGCCTAAGCTATCCTTTTGACACTTCTAGGGAGAAATTTCCTTCAGCATTTGATCATAATCATTAGAGAAGTTATCTCCAAAGAGGCCTGCCTCTCAACTTAGAAATGAGGCTTGATGAAGCCAAAGAGACCTGCCTCACATGAAATAAACCACTTACTAGCATGAAATAATAACAAGTGAAATAACACACCTGCCAAATGTACACAGGTTTACCCCTAACTAACACACCTGGACTTTAAGTCCAAATGTACACAGGTTTACCCCTAACTAACACACCTGGACTTTATACGTGAATAAAATGCATAGTATTTGATACGTATACAAATGAAAACTTTGGCATAACTTTGGCATAGTGGATGCCGAGGATAGACTAGTATCAATGTCAAGTGAATCTTTAACAAGTAAAACCACGAGAATCTGGCAATATTGTAGCAAATACCATAAAGTAAACAAATTTGAGTGACTAAACATCAAAATACAGATTCAGAAAAGCAGACCTGAAACCTAAGCAGAAATGTGGAGATACAATATCAACACGATATGAACACGTTGAACAAGAGCATATCATGTACAAGCAATAGTCCATCACGTAACCAATAGGCAAAATAAAACCCGTTAAAGAGAAAGGAAAAAAGAAAAAGAAAAAGATACAGCATGAGATGAAAGTCTTTCGGGAAAAAGAGCACTCTTCATTATGACAATTGACAGGTCCTTCCGAACTTTGAAATAGTTGCTTCCCTCCCTATCCAGAATCACCTACAGGTTTTACGATAGAAAAATGATGAAACATAGAGAGTAACTAACTAGAGCTCTCGGCAAGGCGGTATAATGTGATCTCTTGCTGCTTGAAATACCGACGATCCTCTTCATCAACAAGAACTAGGTTAAGATAGTACTTGACGCTGAATTTGTTATTGATGTTGCGATGTGTAGGGGTCAGCTCATAAGGACTAAGAAACAGTCTAATAGGAATTGATTCACCTGTAGAAGCAATCATAACACTGTCACCAAGGGCTTGTTTACTTGGAAGTAAATGTGATCATAATAGAATGCACAACTTTATTCGGTGAAAGTAGGGGTGGAAAAGAAAGAAGGGGGGAGAGATATATGACAAGTATAATCGGTTGCATGAGTCAATAATCACAATTGTTCAAGTCCAATCAATGTAAACATCATCACATCACTAGAAGTATTGATCCTTACAACTATAATGACTACAAGTTCTACAAGTAAGCTTTTGCATGTGTATAACCATATAATGCTCATTGCAGTATAGATCATCATTCTATCCAAGTAAACACCACTCAAATTAGTAATAAAAACTAGTAATAGTTGACAGATCTACACATAAGAAATTGGTTTATTTGAAGGCTTACAAAGTACCAGCACTAGAATAAAGTCAACTGCCGGGATAACTCTATCTAGCTTTGAGCATAACGATCACTTTTTTGAAGCCAAGATAGATATAGATGGCAGAATCATCCTTTCAGAATATCCAAGATGAGTGCAGGAAATTTTTTAAGAAAAGAGCATCCTTGCTTATTACCTTGTGTGATTTTTCTTTTCCTNATAAGAAAAGTCATAAATCAGTATGTAAATCCAAAATGTACAACAGTATTAAGTAACATCAAAGTTTGCAGACATGCTGTTAAGCATTAAATATTCAGTAAACAAAAATGTATTTGAGCGATGATGAAGACGCATAGAAACTTCTTGGGAATACCTCTGACTGGAGCACCATCCATCAACTCAAATTTAGCAAGTGTCTCTGTCTCAACATGAGTGTTTGCACCAGAACCAGTGGACTCCCGGCGCCTGATCTCGAGATCCATATTTTTAATCTTGATTCTTACAAGAAGGAAATATATCTTTCCTATGATAACATCCTTCAAATGGTACCTGCCAAAATGTACAACAAATTTGAGTTCCAAAGATAAGCATCTTCAGATTATCCTTACCCTTGCACAATCACTAGCAACTAGTATGTACAAGAGAATATTCTGTATGTCAGTGCCTCTCATGGAAAGACTCATTGGTCATGTGGATAGAACATTGGCTCAAATGGCCAAAACAGGATCCAAAGTAAATCAGGTGACTGAATTACAAGGCATATATGTTTTATAAAGCAGCAACACATTCAGATGGTAGACCTAGCTTTTAATTTGATTTTTTTTAAGGCAGAATATGATGATCATTGTGCCTCAGAAAGCCCAATCGTGAATTGCAACATGAGAGAGAGAGAAAAGGGGGGGGGGGGGGGGAAGAAAGAAAAAAGACTGCGCCAAACTTACTTGCTTTTATTGTACTCAAACTCAATATGTAGGCAATCCTCAATTCCAACTTCCATCTACAAAAGCCATGAAAATTACTGTAAGAAATGGTGGCAACAGAAATACGACTAGAGGTATGAGTTTTTGAGAAAACCAAAATGGCACCTCCCCTCCCCCCTCCCCCTTCACTCTCTTCTCCGTGAGTTTTTGAGAAAACCAAAATGGGCCTACAAGTTGAAACCTTGTCCCATTTTGGTTTCCTAGAAACCAAACATACTTTAGGAACTTGTTGCATTGGAGGATATAAAGAAACCTAACGTTATTTTTCCTCCAAATACAGGGATATGAGTTCCAAAATTTTGTCATGGAGATAGATGTTGTTAGTCTTGTTACAGTGGCTCATTCATATATAAGACAGAAAGCTATATATGAGAAAATAAAGAGCTTCATCAGAAGCAACAGAAGAAGAAACTTATCAGTAGTCTCTATACAATTGATAATATGTGCAGATGTCACATAATTGCACTGACCTTAATGCTGTTGTTAATGTCTGGTTGTGGGGAATAGTTACGAACCTGATTCATAGGAAACAAAATTAAAAACATAATAAACACATCAACAAAAAAATGCAATGAAAAAGAAAACTAAAAGGTATGCAAGATAAGTGAAAAACATATCCTTTTCACTTTATTCAAGAAAATACACAAGCACAATATTGAAGACAGGCCCAGTTTATAGTCCAATATCCAAACCAATAGTTTGAAGAGTACATAGATGCAATGTTATGTGTACGCATTGCAGAAAGATTAGACCAGCTAAAAATAAAGCCACAATGTTATAACTAACCCAACATGTACGCTCAAGTGATGCATATGTGAGGTCTACTAACAAAGTGCATGGCCATGCTGACACACATACATAGAGTACTGGCATTCTGGCAACATATTCAGGATTTAATGAAGTTCATCTATTAAAGAAACCTTATATAGTCATTTACCATTATCTAAATATCTGAAGTCACGCACGAGATATTTCAATGTAAGGTTTTAGTTCTTATATAAAAAAAAGCACACTAAAAAACTAGCTATGTAAGAGAGTATTTAAGATATGTGTGAAAGATTGCTGCAGTTTGTAAATGACATAATCCACCAAACAATGATCTCTTATAACAGGGATGTTTTCAAATAAACATACATTGTTCAAGATACTAAATTATTTTCACTCTAAAGTCTACAATATATTATACATCAGCTAGATATAGACCTAATTCCCAAGGGGAGACGAAGATGGCTCTCAAGATACTGCTAGGCGGTATTCTGCCAGAAAACTAATACCTTCTGAAGCATCTGGCACAAATAACGTGCAACTATTAACTCGAAGGCTAAAGTAAAGAAGTTGCACTCGAACATAATTTTATGCAGCATGTTCTGAAACTTGGGAGAGTGGCACCTATATCAAGTACTTACTCAATTAAAGACCTTCATAAAAACGAGTTCAAGCTCAACCAAAACACATAGCAGAAAATTATTCAGAAGCAAAGTACAACACAATGCAGAATTGGACACAAGAACAGGGATATAAGGTGGGGAAAGAGATGGTGTAGATTACCACAAAATCATGGTATTCCACTATGCTTCCAGCATAACCACGGCTGATTGTTACTTTGAGGACATACCTGAAGGAGAAGATCACAACACTTCCACATTAACCATTATACAATCACTACAGTCAAAGAAAGGGCTAAAATTGGTAACTTAACATACTCATTTTTATAACACTAACCACTCTCTCTCAAAAGACAATTCAAGAAGTTGGAGCAATCATTACAGTGCAAATCAGGAATTTATGAAGATATTCTAGCAGTCATTACAAAGCAAACCAAAATTGTACGAGTTCATTATTTTCACCACTCAAGCATTTAAAAGAAGCTGAACAATTGAAGACTTATAAACTAAACAGGCATTCTTATAGAGATGCTAAAAATAAGTACATGACATTTGGTAGAATAGAAAACTCAAAAAGTCAATAACAAAAGCTGAGCTTGCTGTTAACTTTTATGTTACTTGGACTTGGCTACAAGTGTCGGACACAATATGTTGGTGTATCGAGGACCCCACACTCGTACTTAAGAATAGCCCCAGTAACATAGGTTAAAATGCACAACTAAACCAACATGTTGTCTACAACACAACAAATAATGCCATCCCAATGCTAGTAAATAGTACAAATTTTATTCTTTCAAAGAATGAAAAAGCATCTTGTAAAGGTGGCATCCTCTTATTTCAAGTAGTAGGATGATAATGTGTTATATGGTTTCTAAGCAGAAATGGTAGACAACATTCGTTTTTTCAAGGTTCAGTAGAACCCCAGCATTCTCTTTGTACTTGTGCTTTTGTGGACAAATTAGTGATCTTACTCTTGAGCCTAAGAGGTTTAAAACAAGGGTTGAAATTTAGACTGCAGATTGATGTCATTGCATGCAACTTGATTTAGTGACTCTATCAAATTCAATTTGGTAAGTGAAAAGAAACTCCCTAGGCTAGTGATTTGTCTAGAATCCATGTAGATGATATTCAATCAAGCCTATTCCTGTTTCTGATGAGAAAAAAATTAAAGAATGAGGACAAGAAGTCCTCTCAAAGAGTTACAATTACAAAATAGCTCAATTTCTTTAAATGTCAGAAATATAGTACCCCTTAAAGGCTCCTCCCACATTAGCCCGCAAAGAAGCCATGTAAGTCATTCCACCCCAAACTAAATCGGGTGATAAGGTCCTCCTGGAGAAAACTCTTGCATTCCACTCCAACTACAGGCACTACAAGATAGCAAATAAAGCATTGCGCCAGAGAATCTTTTCCTTATCCCTCCCAAATCCCACAAACCGAATCTGAAGAAGCTCCATAACAGGCAAACCCAATACTCCCCTTTCACACCAAAAAGTTTGCACCTGAGAAACGTTGCCATATTACATTGAAGAAATAGATGTGAGCACAACTCACTACTCTGCAAGATAGCCAACCCCGGTTTCCTACTCTGCAGCATATCATTCGTGTTAATTCTCCCTAGAGCAAGTACCCAGACAAAGGCTCAAACCTTCATAGGAACTTTAGCCTTCCGAAGATAAGTTGCAATTGGGAACGGGGCAAACTTTGGTATTGAGCCAAGACAAGCAATGAAGGATCTAGAGGAAAAAAACCCTAATGTATCTCCTTTCCACACCCTAACGTCATCAGTATCTGAGACCTGAAAAGCATCCAGTATCCCCAGTAGCAGAGACAGCTCCTCCATCTCTCTATCATGTAATGGTCTATGTGAAAAAAGATCCCACGAGTTATGTGCTGGAAGGAAGAAATCAAACATCCGTCCCTCATGTCTGCTAGATAACTGGTAAAGTCTTGGAAACCCGTCAACAAAAGACCGATCACCATGCCAAATATCCTTCCAAAACCTAATTTTTAGAGCAATCCCCCAGCTTCAAAGCCAATCAAGCCTATCCTCTTACATTGTTTCTGTTTTCACCAGACACACACACACAAAAATATCACAAGAAAAATCGTTTTTCTTGCTACCTTACTATTCCCATATTATTACCCACTGCTACCCAGATAGTAATCAATATTTGTATCACTACATTGGGATATATTAACCTTCATCCCTGAAATCACATCAATAATCTGCAGTATGGTGAAGACATGCTTGAATTTTTTAAATTCAGCATTCAATATGAAGATAGTATCATTTGTAAATTGAAGATGAGAAGCAGGAACATTCTTCCTCCCCACCTTAAACCCTCAACCATTCTCACACCAACACCCCTAGTATCCTACTCAACAGATCAACCACCGGGGTAAATAGGAAGGTGGACAGTAAATCGCCTTGCCTAAGACCTCTGGAAGATGAGAACCCTCCGTTTACCAAGACAACAAAATGAGCGATGGAGAAACAGCCCCTAATCCACCTGCCCACCGTCCATTGTATCCCTTCCTTTACAGCACCATCTAGAAAACCCATCATGCCAATCTTTTCTCCATCATCTGACTTTACCTACACTACCCAGTTTTCCCGTCTCCAGTGCAATATGGTCAAGAGTGCCTTTCGAGAGGCAGTATACTGAGAGGGCATAAGGTAGAGTCAACAGCAATAACACGACAAAGAGAAACTTGAAGAACACCAATGTTTCTGATCTTTGTCTCACAAAGTAATCAAACATACCTACATTATTCTTGCTGTCTGATCACTTGATCATTAGGTATGATGGGGAGGAGTAAGGAAAAGAAAGTGCTTTCATTTTTTTATTTTTTTTATAATAAAATTGTATTATATCAAAATGATGATAACTACAAGGTAAAAGGACAAGGAATTCTCAAGAGATCTAAGTACAAGAAGAAGCTCTAATTACAAATCACCCCAATANCGATCCCACACAAAAGCACTAGGCTTTGAAGTCCCAGAGAAAATGTGAGACTTTCGTTCCAACCAAAGGCACCAAAGAATAGAGAAGAAGGCACACCGCCACAACAACTTATTATCCATACCCCCTCCAAAACCGACATACCGGGCAAGCAAGTGGTGAGAGAAGGTGCTTTCATTATTAATTTCTGGAATCTTTGGTTGCAAAGAAATTCACATGGCTTCTCTAGTATCAATTTTAGTAAGCTAATGGATTATCTTTGACACCGAGTTGTGTATTTAGCCTCCTTGTGGGCCAATGTAGCGGGCTTTTAAGGACTGTCCGTCACTCTTCTTCAGTTGACCTCAGGAATTTTTAATTAAAGTTGATGGATGAATAATTGTCGTCTTAGGTTGTTATTATCTTTAATACTCCAATTTATTAATCTAGAAAAAAAAAATTAGAAAGAAAACATGAATAAATAACAGTTGAAAAAGTCAAGGCGAAAATGTTATCTAGGTCCAGCTCAAGACTTTATCACTCTAATTCAATGGAAAGCCAAGAGAACTGCTAACCAAACCACACCCCAGGTGAACTTATATTGTTGATGTGTTTCTTCTGTAAAGTTAGAAAGACGAGCTTTGAATAAATTCCATGAACATACAAAAAGACAACCATGCATTACCATCTTTGAGAGCTCAAACAATTACTTTTTTTTTCCATTTGAGTAGATTCTATAAGCGTTACATATTACAATTATCAAATTACTGCAAGCAGCAAATCATACAATAGGAAGTAAAGGTACATCACCATCAATTCCATATCCTCCAAACTAATTATTTCATTCGGCAAGGACATGATTTCGTCTAAGAAAGAGAGTCAGTACATGCTGAAAGAGAATACTGATGGAAAGTTACAGTTTGCAAAAACATTACTGCTTATGTTACCCGAAATAAAAGTAAGCGTTGGTTGTGATGGGAAAAAGAAGCAGCACAAGTGAAACCAAACAACAACAACAACATCACCCCAATGCCTCCAAAGAGACTCCCGCCTAGGCGGGGTAAGGGGGGTCGGTTGTACACAGCCTTACCCCTGTGAGAACAGAGAGGCTGTTTCCTTTTGACCCTTGTTCGGAAGTGCGACAACTATTAGCAACTTCACAATAAATAAGAAGTGCAGAGAGCTTTATTAGCCAAGTCTATGAAACCATATACTATTAATGTACTCCACATCAGTCTATGTTCTTTAATTCTCCTTCTCTGCCCCACCCCACCACCCTCACACCAGTCACCACCACCACCACCACCCTCACACCAGTCACCACCACCACCACCCAATAATTAGACCAGTATATATTTGAAGCCACAAAATCCCAAATATGTTAATAATCAATCAGAATGCAAAAATCACACGGGGGGGAGGAAGCTTGATTATCAAGATTCAATTGCTAACTAAGTCTAATAGTGTAAGAATTAAGTATCATTTACAATCGAACCAGATTTTTATTTTATTTTTTTCAGAAAAGAAAAATATTGTATTGCATGCAGTGTATGAGAATAGATTCAAGGAGGAAAATGGTGGTGGTCAACATCTAGACCAAATTTTAACATACCTAAGCCTCACGTTCACTCCATTATACGTCTCATACGGCATTTCAACAGTGGAAAATTCAAAGGGATATGTTTTCCTTTCATAGATGTCACCAGGCACATCCAGTTCACGAACTGCAAACACAAATCATCATTGTTAGTATATGCAAATTTTCCTTACTGCCAATCATGTTATCATTGATAAGTGCAAAATATTACATAATTTATGTGACTAAAAATAGTCTTTTTGGTCGTCTATTTGGCAATCTTAGGCTTATTTTGTTGTGTTTCATCTTTTGTGTCCCAATTCAATTATTTTTGAATTTTATTGTTAAAATGGCTTAATTATAATTGTTCTATTTTTGTAGGCCTAGTGACTTAGTAAAAGAGAGGCTTGAGCCAGTAAAGCCCAAGTTGAAAACATGAAGTCAGTTTGGTGTGTGATATCCAGTGAGAAGAAAAAGTCGTTCAAAGGAAACAATCAAGAAAGTGAATCACTTGTCCAGCTCATACAGCAATATTTCCATCCCAAATTCAGAGCCTCAAATCGCCCATATGCAGGAAGGAATTTCCAGATTTCCGTCAATAAGATGCACATTACAACTTCTATATTATGTCCAGCACAATCAAGCAGTTCATGGCAACTCTGGGGAATTTTCTGTATGCTCTTTCCTAATTCTAGTAGTAGAGATATTTGAAAGATTTTGTTGCTGTAATTCAAGCCCTAAAACCAGTCGGAATCGCACCTCCAATCAGTACAAATAGAGGCAACTGGCGTCTAGAAAAAGGAAGCAAGAAATTCCAATTTATTTTGCTCTGTTTCACACGAGAGACAGAGGTGAGGGTTGGTAATACGTGCTGAGATGTGGAGGACGGAGTAACCGAAGATTACGGGCTGGTTCGTGATCGACGGAAGGCGCAAACACGGCTTGTGAGGGTGTGTCAAAGCAAACTACAAGAAGGGTGTTTGAGTACTGAATTGCTAAGTCTCCTGTACTCTAGTTTATCTTTTGTATCGTTTACTATCCATGCTTGAACCATATTTATGCTTTAGTTTCAGATTGGTTTTGGTGATTTTAGATTGTTTAAACCCTATGGTTTTGAACTACTAGTTTAATTGATACAAGGAGTAGATGTTCTTCATGTTATATCTGAGCATAGTCTGTTAATGTTCTTATTTTTACATGTGTTTCTTGGTACCGTTTCATGTGTAATTATTGGAACTATAGCTAGCATATTGTTTTTAGGCTGGTCTAAAAACAGTAAATTAAGTAGCAACTAGTTTGACTAGATACCGTCACAAGTGTTTAGGCCTAAAC
>BSSO01006635.1:0-11745 GCA_030267885.1 Mesembryanthemum crystallinum
ACTACCATTAATAATAGTATTTATAAATTAGCTTATAGAGTTAACTTGGTCGATATTTAAAGAGATTAGTAGAAAGAAATGAAAATTTGGGATTTTAGAGGTCAATTAATGGAAAAATTGTTCTTCCATTGAATAAGAAGTTTCGTCTAAGTTTCCTTGAGTTTCTCGAGTTTCCAAGTTTCCGAAACGGGAAACGTGACCTCCATAGAAGTTTCCGTGCTTCAGAGGTGGACAGCCAGACAGTCAGAATCACCTTTTTTTGATGTGACACCCTTGTTAGTAGAACTTATATGCAAACTGAAATCTTTAGAGCTTGGTTAGTGCTTTCCATTGTTTCATGTTAGCACTGGTAATTGGTATACTGTCAACCTAAAAATCATAGGACTGTCTTCTAAAATATTGAAGGAGTGGTTACTAGTAGCTGAATGGATTTTTTGGTGTCATTATTGAGATAGAATTTTCTGAGTCTGCTTGTATTTTCAGGCCGATTACTTTCTGTAGATCTTTGTAGTACATTTAACAGTAAAGCTCAGCCATCACGGCCAAAGTGACCCCTATGCTGATAGCTTGGCGTAGGTTGTGATGAATTAAGATGCTGGACAGGGTACTACAGTACTACTCGATTTTCCTTGGTGACTGATGAATTCAAAATTGGGGTCTTTATCTAGAAAATGCATGAATTCATAATGGGCTTGTGGATCTATATGGTGAAATTCACTTCAGCCATATATAGATATTCTAGTTTAGTATATAATTTCTTGTATTTATTCTGCCTTCCACATTTTTGCAGAGCATAGAGGGAATAAGTGATATTCGTGATGAAAGCGATCGTTCTGGAATGCGTGTAGTAATAGAGGTAGGGAATGTTTTGTCCTTCTGTAAGCTAGCAAGGTGATTCATCAAATGATATCATTTTAATTGCTGAATGGGATTCATGTTACTATTCCAGCTGAAGCGTGGAGCAGAGCCATCTATTATTTTAAATAATTTGTATCGTCTTACTGCCCTTCAGTCCAGCTTTAGTTGCAACATGGTGGGGTGAGTTTTTTCAACCTGTTTTTCCTTGTTTTTATTCTATAGGAAGTATTTCATTATTTAAATTATTAAGTTCTTTTCTGGGCTTTTAAAATTGTATTGCTACTCGGACTTCAAGACTGATATGCTTTTTCCTTGCACTTCTTTGTTGCCTTCATTCCTTTTCCTTTATGTTTAAAATATAAGGCGACTGATAATTGAGATCACTGGAGCAATTGTCTTCATCACTTCTGATTGTTCTAGTTACTTATCTGTACAATATTAGATGTAGCATTTCCCACAATGCAGAGATTTTGTTTATTGTTCTAGCAAATGAGGTATGAGGGGGGNTAAGATTTAGCTGTTCCCTTAGGAGCCTAGTTCTCTTTGACATACACTTATCAAAAGTAGGTTGGCATTTCGAGGAATGCATAGGATTCTTTGGTGGGGTTAAGTGCTTCTTATGCAAGTCCGGAATCTATTGTCTCTTTGCTTTTAGCTTGTCTTACGTAGGTGTAAGTATGAGAATGAGAGAAAGATTGGGTTTCGAGTCTTCGGTCGAGGAGAAAACCTCTATCCATTCTCTTTTGTTAGGAATTTGGATTGGGAGAATGAGAAAACATGGCATACAACAACACAAACCAATTTTAACATGGATTACTGAAACTTGGGAATAACCATGAAATGCACTATTCTGCTTCTTTCTTTCCACCTAGATGAACACATGGTTTATTTGCTCTAGATCACTCATTTTTAGTCACAATGATTTAGTCTACTGAAGCCGATACGATCCTGTCTCCGATCTGTTTTGAGCCCACCCCACACATCCACCCCTGGGTGTGTTTACATTTCACTTATAACTCTTTTACATGATTGCTTTGACCTTGATCGCAATCTTGTGTCCTCAGGCTCTTGAAAACTCTCTCTCAAAAGGAACTGTGATTAGAAAGACCTAATGCTCTATTTATAGGCCCTCATTCCATATCCTATTCCTACTAGAAACAGGAGACCTCCTCTAACTAACATTACTAGATTTGTAACCCAATGCATTTAGGAAACTATCCTAATTGATTACAAACTAATATTATCCTAAATACAATCTTTAGTATTCTACGAATATTACACAAAGTAGGAAACTAATAAACAATTAGCTAAATGAAAAATGGGAAAGAGCTCCTCAACAAAATCACCAGCTCTTCGCCCACAGACAGTAGCCAAACACCATGTATCAGGGCAGAATGGTCCTACCAAAAAAAAAGAAAAGGGCACAATGGGCAGTGTATGATCTCGGTTCGACACTGTCGCCTGTTCCTTCGATTTTTTGCTCCCTTGATGACCTCGCCACTTAGAGCTTCACCATTATCCTAGCACCTTCGCAAGCCTATACATTGGGCTTAATTATTACATCTATCCTTTTGCTTTATTTTTAACTGTTGAAAGTCATGGACAATTTCTTTATTGGACTTTTCATTTAAGGAGAGACCTGAAGATTGGAAACCTTGAACTTCCTAACTTGTTGGGTGTTCTAAACTCATGCTCTTTCTCTGATTACTTTAATGTAATAAAAGGGTTTGGATCGTTGATTCTTCGGGTATACGATAGCATTTTGAATACTCGATGCTTCATGTGAGAGGCTGGAAAGTCTTTTTGATCTTACATTGCGTGAAAGCCTCATATTTGGGCATAGGCTTTTGCCGCTTTTCAAGGTTAATGGGAAAAGTGAACTGTTAATCACAGGCATAAATTTGGAAGTATACTGGCTTCGAGACGGATAAAGCAACCATAGAATCTTTCGAACAAAGCAACAGAGTATTTATGCCTGTGGGATTTAGCATCTTTTCTAGCTTCCTTGAGCTTATGCGATTGGGGTATTTTCAAGGTTATGTTGGGCTAATGTTCAGCTGAAGTCGCATGCACTTCTGTTTTTGTTGATTTTT
The DNA here is from genome assembly GCA_030267885.1 of Mesembryanthemum crystallinum. Classification (NCBI taxonomy): domain Eukaryota; kingdom Viridiplantae; phylum Streptophyta; class Magnoliopsida; order Caryophyllales; family Aizoaceae; genus Mesembryanthemum; species Mesembryanthemum crystallinum. Next base: position 2,952 of record BSSO01006635.1, read on the forward strand.
TAAATTTTCCATGGAGTGGACTACTGATTATCTGAATATGTTGGAATTTTTATTCTTTGTGGTGGAGCTAAAATCTGTTTATTTCATCAAAAAAGAATATTGGCTCATCTTCTAAACATATGGATTATTTGAAAAGGTATGATACAATTAGAATAGAATCTGACTTCTATAGTCCTATATTAGTTGTTGGGTGATTGTAACATTGTAGTTGGCCTCTATTTTAGCTTTGAATATTGATTTGGTTCAACTATCTCGACTTTCTATTATAGTGAATTAATGCTGTTTGTATTTTCTAGGCTGTGTCTAGAGGTGGCAATCTGCTCCGCTGGTTCGGTTTTGATTACAAGTCACTAGGGTTTGAGTAAATTCTAGTTGCAAGAGTTTACGGATTTGGTTGGATCAAGTCAGGTTGGATCAGATTTGGACTGATGTTGGCTATTAGATTAACTCAGGATAAGTTAGTTTGAGTATCAATTACTCGGGTCAGGCGGAGTTAAGTTCGAGTTTTAGAACATTATAAGTATAGTATGTAAATTTCGACTTAATTGAATTTGAATCATTCATTTGATTTATCCAAAATAACTGGAAAGAAACTAAGCTCCTTGTCATTTTTCTTTGATGATGAATGCAGGGTTATATTTGCATCTTGTTAGTGTGGATAAAGAAGAAAATGGGATATAATCAGTATCCCTTCTTCTTTTGAATATTTTTAGCTTATGTTTTTTGATATTTCGCATCTGTCTTTAAAATTCAGCATTACCTCATTCTAAGGTTATTCTATATTCAAATTCACAGGATTCTCAATGGAGAACCAAAACTGATGGGGTTGAAGGAACTACTTCAGGTAATAGCTTGATGCTACCAATTTCATGGATTTTATGATCTTTGTTGAATTATGTTTGATGCTACCAAAACATGGATAATATATCAACAAAGTTTGTTTTCCTTCAACTTGACTGCACTTTTGCAGTATTGTCATAGTAGAATGTCAACGTTTGGTAACAAATTTTCAAGTCCCCTGAAGTAGTTTTGTCTGACGCCTTCCATATACTATACTAAACGAAACTGACAAGGCAACTCAGATTCAAAGCCTCTTGTTCTAAGGCACAGGGAACTCCTATGGCAGAGTGCCTTGCACCTACTGGAGCCTGAGTGGAGATTGATTGAATTACCACGAGTGGTCCAATGATAATGATTAATGTAGCACATACTTGGGAGGTTCTTTCTTGGGGTTTGCAGGGAAACATATTGTGGATTTCATGTATTTAGCTGTCTTTTCGAGATGAATGTGTGGAACTCTTGGAGAACAAGAGAGAGAACCTTAGGCACTCATGAATTTAAAACATCTGAAAAGCTTAAATAGTTTCATTGTTATTGCCTCAAAATCTGAAGATCGCATCTGTGTGCAGGCTTTTTGCTTCGCTAAACACTATCTTTCAGAATACTTTTGGAAACAATTTATTGGACTTAAAAGCTAAGGCAACTTTGTTAAGTATTGATGTATTTGCTGCTGTATTATGTAAAAACGAGAATATAGCTTTATTCTCATCTATATTATGCCCCAAAGAAAGGAAATTACTCTAGGAGCATCCTGACAGTCCCCTCAGCTTTCTGTTGCCCATTATCTTTGGAAGGCAAAAGCACCTCTGAAGGTGCAGGGGTTTATTTTGGACATGCTTTGGGAAATAATCATAATGTGGCTTTGCTTGATTATGTGTTACAGGAGAAACAGTTAGTGCATACTTTAAACCTTGAGGTGGGTAGCTCAACTGGTAAGAGCTTTGAGATCTATTTCAGAGGTCCCTAGTTCGAGTTTCCTTGTCGTTAACTTCAGGGCCCATGGCCGATGGGATTAGTCGAGCAAAGCTCAGATACCCATGTTATAAAAAAAATAAAGTTAATGCATACTTTAATGGTGTTTTTAGAAAAAAATATTGGAGTCATGGAGATCAAGAACAAAGGAAGAAACCAAAAATATTGAGCAGTATCAATACTAATGATTTACGCTTAAGGAGAAAGCCATATTTAGCTTTGTTCCCTGATATGTGTGTGCTATGCTGGGCGAGTAGCGAGTTCTCGGCGCATCTTTTCTTGAGCTGTGAAGTAGCAAGGGGCCTCTGGAAGTCTAGAGTAGATTGTTCGTGGGATGGGTGAGACCTGGGTGTGCCCGGTCACTATTCTTGACTTCTTGCAAATATGCTTTGTGGGTTTCAGTGGGAGGAAGCAGAATAAGGTGCTGCGGCAACATGCGTTTTTTGCAATACTTTGGTGTATTTGGTTGGTGAAGAACGCTCGGGCATTTTCTAGTTTGTCTATGTCTGTTGACAAAGTGTAGGATAGGGTAGTCTTATTAGCTTCTTTGTGGGCTAAGGCTGTTGGTACTTTTTGGGGTTATTCTATATTACAGATTATTGGTCATTGGGCTGACGTGTAAATAGATTGGTTCTAGAGGACTCCTGTTCCTCCAGGCTGTACTGCTACTGTTAAGTTCTGTTTAATGTATTCTTCTTTCTATCTAAAAAAAAGACGAATAGGAACAGTTTTCTATTTTGTCAATTCTGGGTTGTCTTCTTTTAATCTTGGTCTCCTTCAAATATGCCTCTCGTCTATTGGAGTTGTGACTGTTAGTTGATGATTTCTGTGCACAAAATAGTGGGGGTTTGTGAACTTAAATTAGCATATGCCTTATTATGGGAAGCAAGTACCTCAGCCTTGAAAGCTACTATTTTAACCACGCTTCTAAGCTATGTCAGATGATTACATTATTTGCAATACAGCTCGAATTTATTGGGAGGAAAGTGGCTTGTGATAGTGTTGGTTAAGTTTTATGTTCATTTAGATGTATGACACCAATGCTTTCTAGTATGTAATAAGCTCTGGTAAGACACAATGTGCAATGTGCAAGCTGTTATTCTGTTTAATTGCTATTGATGTTTTTCTTAAAGCTTGTTTCACCTTCTTATGCATTTTGATCTTGCAGGCCTTCCTTGAGTTTAGGTGCTCAGTAATTGAAAGGCGTGCCAAATTTAAGCTTGCACATGCTCAGGATAGAAGGCATATAGTGGAGGTACTTTAGTCTGGAAACATGCGATATATTTGTGTGGTCTTATTAAGTATTTTTTTATGTAAGTTGTATGTGATTCGCTCCTGTGTCCCAATACCTAGGGTATCATAGTGGGGCTTGATAATATGGACGGAGTAATTAAACTCATCAGGAAAGCATCAAGCAATGCAATGGCTTCAGCAGAATTAATGAAAGGTAAGTTTTCAATGCTTGTCTTAAGCATTTCTGATGTTAGTGTTGAAGTTTTGAAAAATTTGAGGCTCATTAAAAAGAGTACATGGTGCTAGATACATTGTGTGCAAGTGTTCTGATTATGGCTAGTTTCTGTGACATACTCATTTTCAATCTACTATTGGTTTCTCTGACATTCTCATTTTCAAATTAGAAAAGAACAAAAAGATAACATTAGATAATCAAATGATGTTACATGTCTCAACGACCCATTTAATCTTAGACTGCATTTTACAGTTACCAATGCGTATGATTCACGCATGCTTCCTTCTGTTTCACATTCTCTGTCCGAGTTTCTATTTTGGCATGTTTCAAATTGACTGTCTTTAAATCATCTTTGTCACTCTATATATCTAACACTTAGGGTGTAGCTCAACTGGTATGAACTTTGAGATCTATTCCAGAGGTCCCTAGTTCGAGTCCCCTTAGGGCAAGTGGAGGTTTTCCTGACCGTTAACTTCAGGATCCATGGGATTAGTCGAGCAAAGCTCGGATACTCATGCTATCAAAAAATTAAAATAAAATGAATTACTCCGTTAAAAATTATTTCTCTCAGTTCCTATTCACTCGTCTAAATATTATTCACTCTTCTCAATATTAGTGCAAAGTCAAGTAAGTCCGTCTTTGTAAAAATGGAGGGAGTGTTCTATTACATAAACAAAAAATATTTGATTAGCAAAGCCAATATTTACAGCTATGGAGGATCAGAAGTGCTTTAAATTAAATACTAAACAGAAACAGAGCATGCCAATCTCACTTTATGTCTACAGAGCTGTAAAACAATGTGACTGAAGAGAAGCTAAGAAGACAACTTTGTGCCCGTTTAGCCAAGCTTCTAACTTCTACTTCTCCCCCTTACTTCCCTCCTTCACCTCCTTTCTTCCTCCACTTGCTCCTTCATTTTTGAGTTATAAGAAACTAAACTGGGCTTGGAGCAGAAGCTACAATTTGGATCTTCTACTTCTAGCCCCATTTCAACATATTAGAAGTTAAAAGTGAAAGAGAAGGTGGAGAAAGAGGGTTGTTGAAGGAGGCAAATAAGGGGTAGAAGAAGTTGGTAGAAGCTTGGCCAAACGGGCTCTTTATCTCTCAAGGAAGCACGAAGGGAACTCCTAATCTGAAAGATTATGTTCCTCTTCAACCACACCACACACAAGACGGCTATGCAAGAGTATGTACTGAAATATTCGATCACCCAATTCTGGTGCAATGATTTTGCCGATGTGTTGTGCCCCTATTGTTTGCTACTGTTTACTGACGGCTCTTTTTTTCTTTTTTGGGGTGGGTGGGTGGGTACGATTAATTAAGTGGGTTTAGGTGGAATTTTTCACCTGTTCAGTTAACTCTGACAAATAATATGTGGTTGTTGGGGCGCTGAAGATTACTAAAATACTGACTATTGCTATCTTCTAGAGTCGGAATAGGATACCAGCCGTCTTTCATGGAACTAGCGAATACTCCCTCCATCTCATGAAGGGAGTTCTTTCAATTCCACTGTCCTGATGATCATCACTCTTTCTACTCCTCTAAAACCTGCTGATTTTGGTTCATCTTCATCTAATATTTCATGAAAGTTCAATCAGGGCAATCTGTTGATCACAAAGGGATTCCTTGAAATGTTACGTGATTTAGTGCTTTAGTGTCTTCCTTGTTGGCTCGTCCTGTAGGTTTTTTTCTAGCGTGTTGCTTTCTCTGATGTGTATAACTCGCAGCTTTCTTATATTTGCATATTTTTGTTTTTGTCCTCTTCCTATCATCTTTGAAACAAGTGATTTTCTGGTCTTTTAGAGAAAATGTAGCTAAAACCCTACTGCCCAGGCGTCTGTTTGTAGATACTTTCTGATAGTCATGTGTCTAGTTCTTTGTGGGCTAGGGTAGCTGGGGCTTTTAAGAGCTGTGCTAATCCGGAGTAGGTCCCGTATTGGCCAACAGCCAACTTGTAATAAGATTATTTGAAGAAGAACCTTGTCCTCTTTTGCGGTCTTTTTGAAATCCGTTAACATATACTTTTCTAAAAAAAAAATGTTAAATCTAGTGCTCTTGAATCTTGATAGATTATTTTATTTAGCAGGCAGTTTCTTTAGCGGGTAATCCAAGAAGCTTTCGTGGAAAAAGTGTCCAACAGTCCAAGAGATTGGATGGTCGAAAGAGGGCATATATTTTCTTAGGTGATAGAATTATGCTTATTTGTGGAAGTTGGACATAGGCTTCATGACTAGGGGGTATTGGGTTTATTTATTACGGTATGTAAAGACATCTTCCCAGTGGGAAACTAGTTTGGTAGCTTCTTTTGGATCCTAATCTCAGTTGGGACAAGATGGATGGCAGACTGGCAGTAAATGTGATCAATGAATGAATGCTTTAAGATGATTTAATTGTTCATGGGTGGTTATATTTGTCTTTTCCTTTCACATTCAAAGGGGTAGATTGTAAAATTGAAAATACTTCCAAGTAATGGCGGACATATCTTTTTATTTTCACCCTGTATTGAAGTTCATGATAATTAAATTTTGGCTACCTGGTTTTATACCCTAAAATTTTTCATGATTATCTCACATGCATATTTCCAGTGGGGTTTTAATTCCTTATGTGAAATTATAATTTTTTGCATGTAATGAAAAACGAACAATAAGGACCTTGTACAATGCCATACCATTATAACCCTTGACTAGGGTGAGCTAGGAGGGGTCTCAGATGTCCACAGCCTTTTACAGTTTACCATACAAATGATTTTGTAGTGGCTGTTTCCTTCGGACCCCTATTTGGGAAGGCATTTGAAAAGTTTTGATTTCCGGCTTCACTATTAATAAGTGGTGGAATGTTTATTGACCTCAACATAGAAGATTGATCCTTTATTAGTCTTAGTGAGGGAAATGTCCTTGGAACTCTGGTAATTGATTTCCTATGTTACTCGTGCTATTCATAATCATAGTTACCATGTTGAACACTTGTGGCAGAGCCTGAGCAACATAGCCGTTTTTTTCTAAGTAAGAACTCACGTACCTCTCTAAAAATAGGATAGNCCCACACCACTCTCACCATATAATATCTGAGACGACTTTGATACCATTACTCTCCTCCAGTCCTCTTTCCTTAACATGGAAGACACAATGCCAGATTCTCTAATCTTTGCCAAGGCATGGATATTATCAGTAGTCACTAGCATAGGCTGAGCCTTGCTGACCGAAACTGGTCCTGGAGAATCTGATGGCTCCTGAACCCTTTTTGTTTGGGGCCTTAATTGTGGCCTATCTTCTTTGATTTGCCTTTCAAGCAATCGGTCAATTTCTTGCCCAAGACATTGTTCTCTATGTCTTTCTTCTTCTGTTTGTAATGTTATGTTAGAGATTCTCCACCCACTGCTGATGATAACTACTGCAGCGCATTCTATAACCAAAGGAGTTGTTGGCACCATTATTTTTCGAGTCATTTGCAGAGTAGGGCTCAGATGCGAGGAATGAGGGAGAAATTGGTGTAGTGTTCGGAATTTATGAGCCATTCTATCTCTGATAGTAATTATTCCCTCCATTTCAAAGTGGCTATCTTAATTGATTCTTTCCACTCATATTAAGAATAGTGATAATGAAGCAGTAGTAATTGGATTTATTGGAAGATTGCATTAAATGCACTTAAACATCGCAGATTAAAAAAGATGGACATTCTGAAACGGAGGGAGTGTAATACATGAATTTCAATTTTCTAGTAGATAAATTATTTAGAAAAGAACACCACAAAGGAATAAAAAAAAAACTCAGTTTTTTGGAGTTGCAACAAAGGGAATCTTACGAGGGAATAAGAGAGACAAGAATTCTTATTAGAATTCTCATGAAGGTATAAGCATGACATGTATGAGTGTATGAGAAGCTAATGAAACCCTTATAAAATTTATGGAAGGGCTATGTTTGTTGGGCCCGGTTGCAACAATATGAGTACATTTCCAGGTGTCAGCCTCTGCCATTTCTGAAAACCTTGTGCGCTTTTAACTGAAAATGGAGTGTCAAGTGTCCGTTCTCATGATATCCAGTGTAGGTAATTGCGGCATGATTTTTTTTTTTTTTTTTTTTTTTCTGTTTTATACGGTTTAGGTTATAGGAGGATAGCTGATCCGCTGATTTGTAGATATTGTTACTTGGATTCATAATATATGTTTCCAATTTTTTGTACGTAAAAAAAAGAAATGTAATGGAAATGTATAACAGTAAGCACCCCATAGCCTTTCTATGTATAAAGTATTTTTGCTAATTGATCCGCTGTCATACTATGCTGGTTGTCTTTTTTAATTCTCATAATAGTTTGTCTGGTAAAACTCAACATGTCTTAAATATCTCTTTACAATCTTTTGTTTTGCGGCAGCGTATAATTTGTCCCAGAAACAAGCTGAAGCTATATTGGATATGAATCTGAGGAGGCTCACTCTTCTTGAGGTGGGTTGCTTATCTTTTGTCAGTTTATTAGAAAGTTCTGCATTGTGCGCTTAACGGTTTTAGTAAAATATTTTATTTCTGATAAATCAGCGGAACAAATTTGTTGATGAGAATAAATCGCTGATGGAACAAATCTTCAGACTCGAAGAACTTTTATCAAGCAAGCAGAAAATTCTCCAGGTAATTGGAATTCACAGATACGTAAGCTAGCAAGAGAATATATAGGGAGTACTTGCTGTGGTTCTGCCTATTAAGTCTTCCCCAATTTTTTGCCAGCGTTTCATTGTTACATTCCTTGAAATGTTTTTTCTTTTTCTTTTTATTTTGTTTTTTGTTTTTTGTTTTTTGTTTTTAGCTATTGTATTGCTTCAAAGGCCAAGATTAGTTGTTAAGAAAATCTCAGGCCATGCTTCCATTGCACATAGTATATGCATATTTAACTTATTAGGGGAGGGAGGGTTGGGTGCGTGAGATATGAGGAGTGCATTTTATTGCTTTGATCCCAACAGCCCAGAGATGTATATGCATCCTACCTCACCCTAAAAAAGATGAAATGCATATCTTTCTCAAAAAATAATCAAGACTGAGATGAACACGAATTATGCCAGTGAACTAATATGGAGCCGAAGGGTTGGGGGAGAAAACCTCAACTCCTTCCTTCTTCGCCCAACCCATATCCTCTTCCTACTATCCACTTGGTTGCTGGCCGCCTTTGGTGGCAGTCCCTATCTACTGCCGACTCCATTCGTTGGGTTCGGAAAGGGGTTAGCCACCAAGCAAGTGGTTTTATTTTACCTAACCCCCTTTTAATTTTGTCTATTTGTTACGAAAAGGAAAGAAGACCTGCCCATTTCAAATATCAGCAGACATGATTGCCATCAAGCCTTGTGTGACATGCTTTTCTATCGGAAAAGTTTGGGCAACCCGCAATGCTGAGGGTCACCACCCTTTTTCTAAATCTCTATAGAATCCCCTCCTCTTTTTATGGGGAGATGCATTGGGTAGAGAGAATGAAAGAGTGGAGGGTTGGTGACTGTGAGGGTTACCCAATCACTTCTCTTTTCTTTCAACGGAT
>BSSO01006636.1:0-11744 GCA_030267885.1 Mesembryanthemum crystallinum
CGGAGTTAGAGGCAAGTATTAAAGTGAAACTTTTTATGAGATCTCAGGTCACCAAAATGGGAATAGTTAAAATTGAGGTCACCAGTTTAATATTACACTATACGTCAGGGCACCAAAATGGAATTTTTCCAAGAAAATTTGTTGAAATTACTTAACTACCCTCTCCAAAACCCATAAATTATCTAAAATATTGGAACTTTTATACCATATGAAAGTTTCTTAATTTCCATGCATTTTCTTGGGGTAAAGATTTTTAATGAACGGAGGGAGTATGTTTTAGTTCAAAATTATTGAACATTAAAATTAAAAGTATTCAATTCCACGTTGAAAAGTTAAGGTCCTGTTTGGGATGGTTGCCAGTTTTCAATTTTTTTGGAAACTCAAAACCAGTTTTTGGAAAACACCTTTTTTGGTTTTCATTTTTCTGTTGTCAGTTTTGGAAAATGAATCAGGAAACTGTAAGCACAAAAAAAATTGAGTTTTAAATTAAATTTCTATAAAAAGGTTGAAAATTTTTCAAAAACAAAAACTGGTACCTCACAACCGCCCTAAACAGAGCCTAAGATTACGTTTGGGATAAAGTAGTATCCGACACCGCCTTTGGACCTTGTTTGCGTCCGAATATGGCGTAGGAATTTGGAAAAACAGCTACTAGTAGAGAGTATTCCCTGTATATTCAACCCTGAAAAGGCCCCCATGTCCAGCTAGAAGATTAGCACCCTTTAAAAAAAAAAAAAAAAAAAAAGCCTACCTATGCGTATATCTGCATATAATAATGGTGTTTTAATCTTGATAAAGATTGGGCCAGTGGCCCATCACCTAGCACTATAATGCACTGTCGCTAGATTTGTCTTGGGCAGGTCCAAACCCAAAAGAAGTGTATCAATATCACCTCTCCACTTTGCACGGTTTGTTTCATGGTTCTCAACTTCTTATCATACACATAGTTCAATTCAATTCAATCGAGGTAGTACTACCTTTTAATTCAAAAGAACCTAGCAAAAAACTGAATGTACAGAATAATTTGATGTAAAATCTACCACTCTAATACTAGCATTCGCGTTCTCTAGAGAATTCTTCAGTCTCCATCAAATAAACTTTTATGCGTAGTTATAAGTAGTAAGACAAAATCAGCGAACTATGTAATTGATAGGACTAAATATATTTTATATGAATCTAGTTCATATGAAAGTGACTTATTCGAATTTCTTGCGTAGAAATATAGCATGACAAAGTTACTAGCCCAGTTTTGACAAGGTAAATTCTTTTTTTTTCTTTCTTTTTTTTTTTTTTTTTTTTTTGAATATATAAATTCAACCGCTTAGGCTCGTTGGGTAGTTGAAATACTTCAATGTGAAGGTTTCTTGTAACCTAAATTAGGTTGCACTTGCAGCTGAAATGGTGTGTGCTGTGGCAGAAAATCAGAGGGTAAATGGATAAACTCCAAGGGAGTAGTAAGCAGGTGACACAGCAAATGATCTTCCCACTTCGAACAACTCACCAAATGCATTGCTTGCGTGTCATAACATATCATTAACAAATTCCATCTTCCTTCCTACACACACATACACACATCATCATAGTACCACTTTTAATTTGTACTACATGCCATCAATTTTATATTTTTAAATGAGTACTACATGATATCAAAAGTTCAATGGATTTTAAAAGTCTATATACTAGTAGTAAATTATTTATATATTCCCTCATTCAATTGTTTGATCACTTTAATAATACTCTCAACGTAATCCTTAACTAGTTTAAAGTAATCCATAGATTTATTTGAAATCGCCCCTAAATTAGTAAAATAATCCATCCACTCTCAAAATAACTCCTAAATAGTTTAAAGTAATTATTAAATTATTTAAAGTTATCCCTCTTTTAGTTCATATAATAATTAGACGGATGCAGAAGAGTGTTACTCCTAAATCACCCGTTTAAAATAAAAGAAAGCCCTAATTTTGCGGCCTCTCAAGCTCAATCCTAAATCGACATTATCCTCAGGTCTGATGATGAGATTGATGACCCATAAACACAAGAGAGAGACCCTCAAAGCTGGGAGAGAAAAAGACATTTAACAAAAGGAGAAATACAAAAGAAAAAAAAGTTGGACTATGTGCCCAGATTTCAATTATGTGAGCAAATAACGCCACCAAATGCTTCCGTTACATTTGGAAAATTTCACACACAATGCTTGCTTACTCACTCAGTTCCTCTCCCATAAATAAACACCCCAAAAAAGCCTCAGCTTCTGCAAGTTCTGCAACACTTTTAATTTCCTTAACCCCCCAAATCAGGCCTTGGAAGTGAGCAAAGTTATTGCTAGAAGATATCTTTCCTTTCTGGGTTTTTTTTTTTTTTTCAAGATAAGAATCAAGCTCAGAGAGAGACCATATCTCATCTCATCTCATCTGTGTTTGTCTTAGAGAGAGAAGTTAGAGAGAGAGAAAATGTTGGAAGGGAAGGCTATGATAGAGGATACAGACATGCCAATGAAGATGCAGATCCAAGCCATGGCTTTTGCTTCTCAGGCTCTTGATGTCTATGATGTTGTTGACTACAAATCCATCGCTGCTCACATCAAAAAGGTACATTTTTTAATAAAAAAAAAAAAAAAAACGTTCGCCTTCTTTTGACCAGTAGTTGTTAGGTAAGACTGCGTACATCTGACTGCTAGATCCCGCTCTATGCAGGAGTCCTATATGTACATTGGATTGTTATTGTTATTGTTATTGTTATTTGTCATCGGAGTAATTTTCTGTTTTCGGGGTATTAATTAGTGAGTAACTAATATAGATCCTTGTTGCAAATTTCTTTTTGTAGGAGTTTGACAAGAGATATGGAGGAGGGTGGCAATGTGTGGTGGGTTCAAATTTTGGTTGCTTCTTCACACATTCAAAAGGGAGCTTCATCTACTTCACACTAGAGACACTGAAATTCCTTATCTTCAAAGGTGCTGTTTCTTCTTAACATCTCCAGGGAAGGAAGAAAGAGGGTTTAAGATCAATTACAAGAAGCTGTAAGAAAAAACAGAGGAAAATTAAAGGGAAAAAAAGTTTGGTCTTTTTTTTTTTTTTTTTTTTTTTTTTCTAGCTATGATGGTGTGTTTCTTCTAGGTAGGCAGTTAGTTACTATCAAGATGTAACATTACATCATGAATTTCGTAAAATTAGCTGGGCTCTTTTGTGTTCTTGAGAGGAAATGTAAGGTTGTCTTTTGGAATTTTCGTTCCGGTGACGAAGACAACTTAATTGCCCAGTTCTGTATATTTTGTTGGTTGTTACTACAATGCTGATAATTCAGATCTGTTGGCAATATCTCACTCCTAAGGGTCAAGGTATATCCTCAATTGCCAAACTTCATTTGTTCAAGATAAAGATAAGAAGTTTGGTCAAGGGATCAAAAGAATTTTATGGGTATGAAATTGTTAACCAATTCAGTATTAAAATAGTTATAACAGGATAGCCTAGTAATTGAAACTTGGTCGGGTTTTTCACTACCTAGGTTCTGTTTTACTAGCGGCAATTGAGGTTCCTCTTACACTTTACCAAATACTTCGTAATCAATTGAGGCATGGTCCCATGATGAAGGATCCCCCTCCCCTCCCTCTACCTTGGAAAAAACATAGTAATAATAACGACTCGTGTTACCATCATTCTTCCCCATGTTCTAGATGTTGATTTGGATGTGTGCCAAAAGATACTCTACTACTTAATTTATAAGGTCTTATTCAACCAGTTTCAGATGACAAATGTATTCAGTAGTGAGTAGTGACTATCAATGTGAGCAACCTGTGCTTACATAGTCATACTCTTGCCCACAGAAGTAACCACATGAATGAGCCACCTATCAACCAGGACATGCACAGTTAAGTGATGCAGAAGCTGATAACTTGGTAATTTTAAAAGGTAAGGACTTGTTTAGTCGCTAATCTCGCCATCAATATAATCCAAGCTACTCGAACTTTATGTTCTAAAGTATTCGTGTTCCATCCTTGAATGCTCACTTGACATTTGAGGTAACACAAAGAATAATTGTGACACTTGGAAAAGAACTGGATCCATGTGTGGGTGGATCCACACTTATATAGGCTATGCTTGATGCCAAGCAATCTATCAGTAAAAATATACTGATGTTTATGACACAACAGGGCATAAAGAAAATTGGAAGTGGAAGTCTCCAGAAAGTATGAAACAATCTTAAATCAGTGAGATTGATGAGCTCAATACTTCCTGAGAAAGACAACCATTTATCATCTGACACTCGAACAGCCATAGGCCCATAGGCAACAAGCTTAAAGTACAGAGAGTAATGATATAGGGGTGTGTTTGGCTTAGCTAGAGTTTCTTCCCTTATTTTCCTTCACGATCTACACATTTAACCTTTTCCACCTTCCCAATGTCAGCTTCTTAAATCCTCTAGGGGCCAAGAAGCACAAGCTCCAAATTGAAGCTGGTGCTTCCACCCTAGAAGGTTTTTTTTTCTTTTCTTTTCTTTTTTTTTTTTAAGAAGATAACATGTGTATCCGAGCTTTGCCCGACTAATCCCATGGACCCCAAAGTTAAACCGCCAATAAGGGGGACTTGAACTAGGGACCTCTAGAATATATCTAAAAGCTCTTATTANCTGAAAATGAGAAGGGGGAGGTGATAGATTGTGAGAGAGCATGGGAGGATGAGTTCAAGCTTCCAAGAAGCTAGGCAAACATGCCCTAGAAACACTTTTGTACGCATGCACGAAACTGGAAGTAAATTATTACTACTGCACAGCAGAAAATATAGCAAGTGAAAGGAACAACTCATGGTGCAAGAGTTGTAGTGAAAAAGGTGACCTGCTTCATATAAAAAGCAATACTTTCTTTTCATCATCTCAAAGTACATCAGCAACGACGATATTTGGCATTTGCTACCATAAAGTGAGTGGCGCAAGGTATCTTAGGAAGAAGAATTGTAGAATTACTAGATTCTCTCTCCTCAAAGAAATGATTTTACAGGTAAAGCTCACCAGAAAATCAGATTAAAGGTATTGCTTTGAGCTAAGATATGCAAGTGATTCATGTCATACCTTAAGACTGTGTCAAACAACTGGAGTCAACAATGGCTTCCCCAGAAAGTGTGCCTCTAAATTTTGAATCACAAGGTCAGCCATGGCCTTGCAAGTTTCAACAGTGTCGCTTCCAACATGAGACAAGATCACCACATTATCAAGTCCAAACAGTTCTTCAGGAACATGTGGCTCATTCTCGAAAACATCAAGCCCTGCCCCACCTAACCTGCCTTCCACCAGCGCAGATACAAGCTCAGCTTCAACAACATGAGCACCTCGTCCAATGTTTATTAGGATGCCCTTTGGATCCAGTGCATCAATGACCTCACGGTTGATAATATGACGTGTTTCTTCTGTAAGGGAGCATGAAACAATGAGGATTTCACAGTTAGCTGCCAAGTCAATGACATTTTCATAGTATGTGTACCCTACATTCTGTTTCTTGGACCTGGAGCAGTAACTAATTGGACATCCAAATGCTTCAGCTCTCTTTGCAATAGCAGAACCAATCCTGCCTAATCCAACAATTCCCACTGATTTACCACTGAACTGAAATGAGAGAAAGAAAAACATATGAGAAAATCAGCTGATTATCAAATCAAAATCATGGTCAACTAGGTTATCAAATCTAACTTTGGGCCTACTTCTTATTCCAAATGATAACTACCATACACACACTTGCCAACTGACAAATATGCAATGTGAGGAAGAAACAACAAAACTAAGATGCTCAACAAGGCATTAAATGTTCAGCATTGTTCAAAGTATAAACCATGAAACAAAGGCCAACTTATACAAAAGAGAAAGGAAAAGCAAACAGACTATGATCCGACTGCTCGGACCTTCATGTCACCATCAAGCTGAATTGTCCAAACAGTAAGGACTTATTTCTTTTTGATAACAAGTAAGGACTTATTTCTTTCATGTTTCATCTAATCTCAATGGCTTAACCTAAGTGCAGCTTCTCAATAGCAACTCAGTACAAATGTACCCTTTATCTGGATGGGTTTAACCATATTTCAAATAGAACCTNGGTTCCAATTTGTTTCTTATATTTTTCAGAATTTTCTCTCCTTTTGTAATAACTGTTGTTGCAAATCAATTGAAAAGAATCAGGAATTCCCAATTTTTAAGAATCACTGATTCCCTTCTTAAACTTTGCTCCAGGTTGTTGTCCTGGTTAGAACAGCTTACAGCTTAATCATCTTATTAGGAAAGGGTCTTCTAAATCTCACATACAGTTTAATGAACAGAAATCATAACAGAGTAATGACTAAGGATTAATGTGAAATAATCAACAAATTCCAGCGCACCCAAAGAAAGTGTTTGAAAAATGGTTAAAAAAATCACACCAGGAAGATTTACATGAAGAAAGGCCTACATTTGCTGCTCCATAACATATTTGCAACACATGCAATAATCACGTCCATATGCCCCTTCCAACATGATTATTTAAAGTTATCCCTAGAGTGAAGGTGTGACTCTCTATTATGTTTCCTTTTGTCTTTGTTGGTGAGGAATTTAGAGTTTCATTGACAAAAAGGTCAAGGATGCACTCTCAAAGAACAAAAATAATTATCCCAGAAGCCATGGAAACCACAGGAAGATCTCCTTCCAATATTTTGAACATATCTGCAATGCAGAACTTGCACCATCCTGACTTCTATCAGGAATCAGAAAACCTTCAAGCTGCCTGAACTTCCTAGTAATCCTAATTAAACAACTATAGGCAACCTGGAGTGCATAGACATCCCAGTATCTCTCATAATATTCTGTACTATCAGATGGCAAAGAGCACCTAGAGGAAACTAGGGATTTGCAAGACCATGTACAAGACATTTTTCTGTTTCTAACCTTATAGAAGGTTGCAACACCTTCTCAGCTCATCATTTAATGCTGATTACATTGGTTACGCTGGAGCTATTGCAATTACATGAGCTCATGTGATCGATTATGCTATAAACTAACGCATTACATTGTAAACACAATTACTTCTAAGTAAATGATACCCATCAATGATCTATAATTTCAAATTCAACTCCCATCAAATACTCCTAGAAACACCCACGAACACAACTTGAAGCTAGCAAATACCAAAGTACTCCTGCCCAGTTTATATACTCCATATTTAGTAGGCAAACTCTCCTCATACATAGACATGCATACATAATTCATGTAGAAACAATTAAACACACACCTAAAACCTTAAAGTGAAACAATTTACCACATAAACGAAAACCCTCGAATGAATAAACAAAAACCAATCGAACAAGAATACCATTAATACAAAGAAGCAATCAAAGAACAAACCTTGGTACCCAATTGAAAATCAGCCTTCTTCCAAGCCCCAGACCTGACAAACCCGTCAGCAACACAAACCCTTCTTAGAGTAGCCAAGATCAACCCAATGGCCAAATCAGCAACATCATCAGTGAGAACATCAGGGGTGTTGGTGACCCTAATTTCTCTCTCCTTGCACTTGCCCAGATCGATTTTGTCAACCCCAACACTGTAACTTGCCACTATCTCCAACTTGGGCAGCGACTCGATCAATTGAGCATTGGCCCCGTGTGCCGCGTTGACAACAATGGCGTGGATTGAGGTTGAATTTTGGGTCAAGAATTCGGGGAATGAAGGGTAATTCCAGAGTTTGAAGAGGGTGAAGCGGGTGCTGAGTTCTTGCTCTAAGTAGGAGGACATTGAGTGTGTCATTAGCACCCCTATTTTCTCCATTGTGAATGACAGAGAGAGAGAGAGAGAGAAAGCGAGAGAGAAGTAGGTGGAGTTTGTTAACTGAGCAACCGGCGAACCGCACTCAATGGGTGAAGTTCATACACAGAGAGTGCACACCAAATTAATGGCGGCTATTTTGAACTGCTTTTGCTCATACTCTTGTTTATTTGACGTGTATCAAATTAGTGCTCGTGCTCGTCGTGCTCGGGTTATTTATTATTGAATGAAGTTTGACCGATTATATTCGCGAGGTGCTACCGAGTGCATTGGCTTGTTTACAGCCGTAGCATTCAATTTAACACATTCATTTCAGTTAGATAAAGTTGAAAGAACACACCTAAAATAAACTTTAATTGTATTTTCATTTTGATCAATTTCTTTCAATTGAAAAGAACATTACCTCAAATATAAATCTCTAGTTGAAAATTTTCCAAGGAGTAGTAAACAGTGGGGTATGCTCTACAAAGTTCAATGGAAATGTTCACAGCACAGCATTAAAGGTTTCTGATGTCAGATAAATGGACCTCCCTCTATCAAGGAATCAAAATAGTTGGATCTTAATAATCCAACCGAACATGCCATTACAAGATAATTGTAAAGTTCCACAAAATTGTGCTTATTGATTCGAGTTGTATAGCAAATATGTTCAATTGACACAAATTCCCCGTAATTTTCAGGACAAGAACTTGCATGACGGCAAGGCATCTATCAATTTACACTGGGAAAACATCAGCTTACGGAAGTACTCAGGGCAGCAACAATTTAAAGGCCCTATTGGTAATTTGAAAGATTTATGTGCATCTGCATTATTTCTGGTATTGCATGAGATTGATCATAGCAGTCATTTGCAAATTATAGAACCATATTCAGGGAGCTGCAACTCAACCAATCATCACGCCCTTCTAGAAGCAATCAAACAACTGCTGTCAACAGTGGTTTGCCACTGAAATGAGCCTCCAAGTTTCCAAGAACAATATCAGCCATATCTTTGCGAGTTTCTTCAGTGCCACTTCCAACATGGGGCAAGAGCACTACATTGTCAAGTTTGCATAGCTCTTCAGGAACATGAGGCTCGTTTTCATAGACGTCAAGCCCAGCTCCACCTAACCTACCCTCAGCTAGTGCTGACACTAGTTCTGGTTCATCCACATGAGGACCTCTTCCGATGTTAATCAGGTAACCCTTTGGGCCCAATGCCTCCATGACTTCACGGTTGACAATGTGACGTGTTTCCGCTGTTAGGGCACACGCAACCACCAGTATATCACAGTTGGAGGCCAGTTCAACTACACTTGGATAGTAAGTGTACGTTGAATCTGCTTTCTTTGTTCTAGAGTAGTAAGCAATTGGACAGTCAAAAGCTTCAGCTCTCTTGGCAATTGCAGCGCCAATCCTGCCCAAACCAATTATTCCAACTGTTTTGCCACTAAACTGAAAAAGGAGCAGAAAATGCTGAGTGATGTCTACTCCAGGTAAAATTAAAGGACATGCAGGTTGAACTTGACTATAGATACAGTAAAGAGATAGCTATATATTTGATGCAATCACACAAGGGGATGACAAGTGACAACAACCACAACCCAAGTGTGGTCATGGGGATTCCACGCACGTGGTGGCTACTGTCTAGAGATATCAAAGTGTAGCAACTTTACCCCTGATTATAGCCCAGATTATTAGACTTGTCAAGAAGTACATTGATAAAAACCTGAGCTAGCAACGGAGATAGAACATTTCTGTATTCTAATCCATTTTGCAAATTTGTATTGCAAGCAACTAGAACAATGGCAAAACACAATCAAAGAGTAGCTGGAATTGGATGATTGACAGTACGAGAAGCAAACTAATAGGTCAACAACAATTTCCTGCAGGTTCATCACATCTAAAGATCAAAAGACTTCTACAACATGATTCGACATTTCTTCCCTGTGAACTTTTTCCAAATTCAACTTCAAATTTGTTAATCTACTCATTTTCCTATATCCAGAAAACGCTCCTAGATGCTATAGCTAATAGCCAGAAGCAATGAGAAGCCTTGCATCATAGCACAGAAAGCAATATGCAAGCTTTGAAAAGCCAGAAGCATTTTTAGCCACACCATCAGCTTCGACAATATCAAATTTTGAGCTTCATAACAAAAACTCAAACACAAATCAAATTCAGAAATCCAAGGACAGAACATCTAACACAATTTGTTATCTAGGAGAATTTGATTAGCAACTGCATAACTACACAAAAGAACTCACAACTTGCCCTGCAATTTCATTATCCACTCCCTTCCTCCAAAAGAAGAAAGAAAACAAATGACCCCAAACATAATCAACTTCACAAAAATACTGGCACTATTACACCCACCAATCAAAACACCCCAATTTGAAGATAAAAATGAAAAAAGGGTCCATAAACTTCAAAATTCTGAATTCTTTAAACTAGCACATCCAATTAGCAATCACCAACCAATCAAAAGAGCTTCAAAAACAAAAACAACAATCAAAAAGCTAGAAATTTCAGAAACCATACATACCCTAGTAGTCAACCGAAAATCGCCCTTCTTCCACAACCCATCCCTAACATACTGATCACACTGAGGAACCCTTCTCAAAACAGCAAGCATAAGCCCAATAGCGAGATCAGCAACATCATCAGTAAGCACATCAGGCGTGTTCGTAACACGAATCCCTTTCTCCTTACACTTGCCCAAATCAATCTTGTCGAGCCCAACGCTGAAGCTAGCGACGATCTCAAGCTTCGGCAAGGCGTCGATGAGGGCGGCGTCGGCGCCGGCGAAGGCGTTGCCGACGACGGCGCGGATTGAGCCGGCGTTTTGGGAGAGGAATTCGGCGCGGTCTGGAAAGTTCCAGAAGCGGAAGAGATTGTAGCGCTTGCTGAGCTCGGCTTCTAAGTAGGTGTTCATTGGGCATGGCATTAGCACACCGATTGACTCCATTTTTGGTCTCTCTCTCTCCTCTTCTTCTGGGTTTCTGAGTTTGGGATTGACTGTAATGGTGAATTTTTTTTTCTGGGTAGTGGTGGTGTTTTATGAGTCAGGGGAGTGAAAGGATAGTGTAGTTGTGGTAGGTGATTTTTGGTGTCCCTAGAGATGATCCAATCCAACTTTGCTATTGGACTGAAATTTCAGTATTTTTTTTATTTATCTTTTATAAGTATTTTGTGAAGGCAAGGAGAGGGAAATTAAGAATGCCTCTTGTTGATGGTGACACCTAACTATGGCTGGATTACAGTTAGCTAGTCAATCAGTTATCATGTTGTCTTCTCTGTATAGTACTCCTTCCGTCTCCTAATTAGCTTTCAGAAATTGATATGGTACAAATATTAAGGAGAGACTTTTTGGTATTTTTTGCTCTTGTAGGAGAACCCATGTGGTAAAGATTAAAATATTAGAGATAGATATTAGTGTGAGAGACTAAATTAATAGAGAGAGATTTTGATTGAGAGAGGGTAAAAAATCTAAAAAGTAAAGTGATTTAAGAGAGAAAGTAAGATTTTTTTATTGTATTGGTGAGTTAGTTGGGGGTATTATAGGGAAGTGTTGGTGATTTTTGGGTTTTAAAACCCAAAATATTTGAGGTTTATAAAAGCTAAATAGGGGACGGAGGGGGTACATGATTAATTGCGATTGCATTACAATTATTAGCTAAAAATGTTCGACCACCAATTTTGATATCGTAGAACGTCCACAAAATGGTGATTTTACCTCTGAGTGCTTGTATTACAATAGCGATGTCTCCTTTAATTTTGTTTTAACATTGTTTTTTCAATATAATACTCCCTCTGTTCTCAAATAACTTAGACATTTTGACTTGCACGGTTTCCAACATAACACTTTGATCATTGATAATTACAAATATGTAAATTAAAAAGTTATAACAAAATGATATTTTGAAAATACTAATTAAGATGAATCTAAAAAACATATTTTTACTTTATACATCATTATATTTTTTCAC
>BSSO01006637.1:0-11743 GCA_030267885.1 Mesembryanthemum crystallinum
ATGTAGTATTGGACCATGACAACATAAGACCTAGTATGACCTTAGTCCAACCCAAAATGAATATGATGGATTTGAGCAGAGTAATGTGCCTGCGTTTCGGTTATTTAAACTCGCAGACAAAACTAACTTCTTAAAAAAAAAAAAAAAAAAAACGCACAAGAGATGACTCATTATTTTCTAGTCTCATGTCATGCTAGGGTTTTCCCTAAGGATAAGTCGACATGGAACGAAGCCACCACTAATAAAACCTTTTGGAGCCACTTTCTTACAGCATGGCATGTGAACCGGCCAACTCATTACGACATAAATCCGTTTTAGCCTTATGCATGGACAACGGCAACTAACCAGAAGTAATTAAGGATATGCCTTTTCCAGTTGAATCATATTTAGTTGAATTGAACTAAAGTATGTATTAAAACGTGAACTTAAATATAAGTTGCATAATCGGATTAAACTTAATTGCATCATCAACATGAAGACCACGAATTCTGTATGTATTAATTTTAACCAAACCATGCACACTTGAGTTAACCATGAACGTCTATCCTATCCATAGCTCCCTTGTTTAGTTTTTGTTGGTGTAGTTTCGGCCAAGAGGCAGAGACATAAGAAGATCGAAGAAAAATGGAAAAGCACATGTGTAGCCATAATTGTCACATTCATGCATGATGCATGCAATATATATTCCATAGAGTATATATATCTTATATTTTGACGGTCCATTCGCTTACCAAAGAATCCACTCACACTCGTTAATCTATAGCTGTAGATGCCTCCCATTTTGTCATCTATCAACTTCATAAATAAACCAACTTCATTCATAAAATACTACTCTTACAGTATAATTTAATTATGTCAAACTTTAATTTGTACTAGTGTTTTTTAGTGTTATGGCATGGTCCTAGCTTGCATTGGCAGTGTGGAACTTGAAGCCTGGGCCCCTTGGAAGAATGAGGATTATTCTCATTGGCTTGGATTATGATTGGTAAACAAGCAACATTAATACTATTATAAAAATAAAATAACAATAATAAATAAATTATATTAATAAAAGTATAAAATAATAAGTAAGTAGTACTAAATAAATAATATTATATGAAGCGGCCTCATATTGGTAACTTTAAAACTGGTGTTAGTGATCAAAATTTTACAACTACTACTGAACTAAATAATACTACTACTAATATATCTAAAAAATTAGTACTGATATGATGTCCCAAAAAATAATACTGGTGAAATAAAAATGGTACTAGCACAACCCACCTATGAGATCGCCTCATAGGAGGTTGGAGTGAATTAATAGTCTTATGAAGTTTCAGAGAGTAATGCTACATCCATATCTGGTATATATATGAATGAAATTTATCCATATCAAGTGGGCCAAACAATTTTTATAGCCTGTATTGATATATTTGAAACTAGAACAGGATAAATTGTATTTTACGAATTTTCATTTATCCTGTTTGGAGTATTAATATTATATTAGAGTGTGTGGCCCACCCGATATGGATAGATTTCGATCTATACCTGATATGGATGTAGCAATACTTAGTTTCAGAGTTGACACGTGTAGTCACCATGTGATTTCTGAGCCGCCCAAGGTCAAAATAATAGTTTTCTTATTATTATAGTATCACACCCACGCTAGAAGGCAGTGAAGAAGGGGTGCACCAAGATTGTTTGGTTTAAGAAGGCTGACATTATTTGCACAAGAATTAATTGTGCCTAAGAAGGGGTGCACAAAATTGTTCTTTTTCATTGGGTCCTGTTTTTATGTACTTACATCAAGACTAAAAGAAACAAAATACTCCAAACCATTTTATGTATTGGTCCTTTTTATTTAAAAATAAATAAAATTGGAGATGAATTAATGCAAAGTAGTCTGTATTAGCTAGATCATGGGTCACCTACCTTAGAGCAATTTTAATGAGAGTTCAGAGTCCATGGAGACATGGAGTGGCACCTATTTCCTCTGAGTCTGAGCTACTATGAGCTTAAGGCTATATTCTCTTCATGTGATTTTTGTTGATATTTATTGTTGATTATTGATTTTTTTAAAAATTTTGTTGTTTTTTTGTTGATTTTACTGATTTTTGTTGATTCGTTGAAATCGGCAGAGAGTGACTTTGATGATTTTTACTGATTTTTGTTGATTTTTGTTTGAAGAGAACAAAGCATAAGGCATGCACACTAAGTAACAGTCAATTACAGTTTAAATTAGGGGTAGAGTTTTGAAAATAACTGTGAACCACGGTGAAAGGAAATAGAAGTAGAAATAAAAAGGTTATCATATTTGGGTGAGTCCATGAGTTGACTACAACTGAAACGCATTGAACGTAACTAGATGAATAATAATTTATGAGATAAAAAAATAACTTATAGAGTTGAATGGAACATAAATAAACTGAATATAAAATTGAAACAATGAAATAAATAGCATTGAGTATTTTAGAACCCTCCAATAATCCATTCCACTAAGATTGTTACACTTCTATTTTCGGATGTTGACAATCATATGCAACCTGCACTATGGCACCACATGATTGTTTTCTTTTGACTATAATCATCCATAAGTTTAATGTGTATCAGTATGCATCGAAAGTCAACCATGAAAATAACAGTGAGACGAAGGAAGTAGTGTAGATCAAGTGTAATATAGCTTATTACATATGGGAAAAGCTTAAACTGATGTTGTGCCAAGGTGATTAGCTTACATATGGAAGTATGTAGGAGGGAAAAATCGGAAATTCGAAAACAACTCGAGTTGTCTATAGTCCAAACTAATATTTGTAGAAGGTAATTCTATGATCCATAGTGCATGTCAACTAACCAAACTTAGAGTATATGAGTTTGTTTAGAATTCTAACTTTTTAAAAGGACAAATAAATACATACTCTATTTCGACTTCCAATTAACATAAAGTTGGAATTATTGTGCGTAATTTAATAAAATTAGATTTAAAAAAGTTTGAATGTCGAGTTGAATTTGGACTATTGACAACAAAAATAATAATGCCATAATTTCCGTTGGAGATTGCTTGAATCCTGTTTTCCATTGTTGAAGAAGAAAAGAGGAATACGGTACCGCCAAATAATGATAATGATAATTAGTACTACTACAGTTTAACATCTGGGCTTTAATTAATAATGCCATCATTGAAACACAACATCGCACTAAATGCACTAACTCCCCACTTAATTAATTGTATTTAATTATTTCAAGTAATTCATCATCAATTAGTACTTACTTCGCTATTTTTTTTTTTTTTTAGTGATAGGTGTTTTCTTCAACGGCAAAGGTTGTCAAACCACTTCAGCGCGTGGGTCCCACCAAGTACCACAAACTAATAAAAAAAAAGGGAAACTAGCGATTTTTTTTATTTATTTATTTTTTATATTAAAATTCCCAAATTTGAGATCTAAAGTTGACTAATCAGTAATCAGTGTCATTATATTCCAAGTTAGTAAATATCAAAATCAACTTAGAGCATCTTCTTTTCTTAATGTTGACAGAAGATGTAATAAATGCCACTTCTGAAAGTGATGGGGTGAATTCTAATAATTAGATGAAAAATTGTTACAAAAATTATATTGAGAATAGAAAGAGTAACTCTCTTGTGTAACCGTCGAATCGTTAGACGGCTTAATTTAAGGGTGACTTTTCGTAATTTAAGGGTTATTTTTAGTGATTTAGGGGCTACTTCATACAACTTGACCCAATTCAAGCATAATTTTTCGCAACTTAGTGGCTACATTTATCGACTTATGGGCTACATATTTACGAGTTACGGTAATTTATAAAATTACCATAAGATATAGAAAGTAGCCCATAAGTGGCTAAAAATAGCCCATAAATTGCTAAAAGTCACCATTAAATTTGGTCGTCTAATGGTTAGACGGTTGTACACAAGAATTTGCGATAGAAAGAAGGCAGATTTTAAGAAAGTTGCTAATACTTAACAATTCAACAAATTGAAAGAAATTGGAGAGAAATTGAGTACTAGCATTACAATATTTTGAATGGTTTATGTAAAATGATTGACAATTCAACAAATTANGCGTCACTTTCATTTAAAAACGGAGGGAGTGAGATAGTAGATTGTTTTATACAGGAATATTGACTTGATGACCCTAAATGAACTTCTTTTTAACCTTAGAGCAGAGCTTTATCCATAGCAGTTGCAGGGGGAATTTAGGGAGCTTCATGAGTTAATTAGACATGGAAATTTGAGAGGGTGGTTGATGAAACGAAACTTAAATTAAGCTCCCTTCCATTTGTTCAACCCAACGAAAAGGGAAGGCAACAGAAGAGAAAAACTAGTACTAACAGTCAATTATGAGGTCATGTGAAGGATAATGTGAACCGTGTTTTGAGGGGATAATAAGAAGCTCGGGTTAATCCATTGTTGTCTTTACAGATCTTACTTCCCCTCATTACTTTTTCATCTCTTAGAGCTTCTAGGAAAAACGCGGTTTAGAAATTGAA
The DNA here is from genome assembly GCA_030267885.1 of Mesembryanthemum crystallinum. Taxonomy (NCBI): domain Eukaryota; kingdom Viridiplantae; phylum Streptophyta; class Magnoliopsida; order Caryophyllales; family Aizoaceae; genus Mesembryanthemum; species Mesembryanthemum crystallinum. Next base: position 4,486 of record BSSO01006637.1, read on the forward strand.
GCTCCAAAAAATCGGAGGGAGTAGTATCTCGTGACAAAAGAAAGTTAACATACAACCTTCCCCCCAAATAAAATCTTATATAAACTTAAATTAATCACCGATGTATACTTGAACTTATTCAATTAATATATGATTTAGGCAGAATATCAATGTGAAAAAATAATAATATAAGTAATGTCATAAAACTACCTCAAAGCTAAATCGAATGGGGACTAATATGCCAAAAACAAGAAAAAATCAGTACATCATTATTTTACATATATAGCCGATCAATATATAAGAAAATAGTAATATTTCCGTAATTAAAAACATCATCGCTTAAAGTAACCAAGAGGTGTTTAGCCCATTAGTAAACAAATTATATCTTTGTGCACTAAAAGGAGAGCCCAAGCCTCCTGTGGAACCATCTACACAGATTTATTCGTGAAATACATGATGTCATGGGTTAGGAGGTCGTCTTTTAAGCAGCAAAGGAAAAAAATAATATCTAATTCCAACTTTGATAATAAGAGTTTGAATTTTATCGGTCTCCTGTCTCACGTGAAAAAAAAAAACAAAGAAAAAGCCATAGAAAGAGACATTTAATAATTGTCAAAGATTAATTTGTGGCAAATTTTCATAAATTAAGTTGAGTAAAGGCTCATTAATTAATACACTGAAAAACAAGGACTTAACCGAAAAATCAAAGCATCGCTTTTAAAGTTTTACCAGACATCACGAAAGATGCAAGTTCCCTCCTCACCCTCTCTCTCTCTCTCTCTCTCTCTCTACTCCCAAACAAATTAGGAGAGAGAAAATTAGTAAAAAAAACAAAACAGAGTACCTTCCGTCTCTTTGAAGTCTAAACCTGATCAAATTAAATTTTTCTCGTTTTTTTCCTCAAATCCCTAACTTCTCGGAAACCCTAGATTGATTCACAACTCTGGATCTCTCCTCTCCGATATGATCATTCTCTCGACGAAATTTTTGCCAACTGGTTAATCTCTTTTTTTTTGTGGTAGTATTAATATTAGTAATTTTGAATTTGTTCGGATTATTTCGATTTTTGATTTGATCGATTGATGAAAGGGTTTAGAAGATGGCAGAGGATCTTCATCCTCTTTCTTCTATCGGTTTCTGTCTTTGCTCCAATCGTCTTAGTCTCTAATCGACTCAAATCACTTACTTACGAAGGTAATATATACAATCTTCATTGAGAATCAATGTTTTTTTNGGTGTTTGAAGTTTTTTTTTTTCAATCTGTTTTTCTTAATTTTTGTTTGTTTTGGTGAATTTGTATCAGGAAGGAGCCAGTTCGTTGAAGATTTGTCTAGTATTGTAAGAATCTTCTTCCCTGTTTGTTCTCGTTTAATTTTTTCAAGTTTTGGTACTGTTTTAGAGGTCAGTGTAGTTTCGGTAGCGTAAGTTGACGATCTCGTCGTTGTTTTTGAATGCAGAAACTTAGGAGTGATGCATTACCACTTAATGCAGTTGGTCAGGTACTGTGAGTGCAATTGGTACTGTTTGTTTGTTATCATTGTTTTGATTTGGATTTGGATTGAGCTTGATTTAGTGGTATTTTGTTGAAATTTTAATTTGATGAACAAAAATCAGGAAGCAAGGGAGAGTGTGAAAGAGCCTAACTCAGAAGTATACAGAGATCAGAATTACTCTATAGTTAGTTTAAGTGGGAATGGCAATGGGGATTCAATCTCCGAAGATTCGAGAACAGGCGGCAGCAGCAGCACGACGGATGGATCAGAAAGAAGCGGTTAGTATTTATTTCTTGTATTTTGTTGAGTGGTTCAATAGTCTAGTTGTGGCATTGATTCTAATCTTGTTGTTGCTTCTGCATTTTAGGAACTGAACATAGACGTGCAGAAGAAATCAAGCCAGTTCTGCCAAGGGAAGAACCTTCACCCAGAAAAATCAAGGTAGTTGTTATTTCAGGGATTTCGTCTTTGCATAATTTAATTTACCAATTTGATCATATTGGTAGTTTTTTAGTGGAAAAGTGGTTGGGATTAGCTTATTTATAGCAACAGTGGAAAAGTTTGTTGGGTTTACCTTGATGGCTTGATATAGATTTTTTTTTGTCTTGGTCTTTGAAGTTATCAATTGTGAGGGAGAGTCAAATGTTTCTATATGTGGCAGTCGTAGCTGTATGCAGTAGCTCACTGATATAATCTCTTTACCAGTATTTATGAATAGTGGGTAAGATGTGGTAGCTTGTTGAAGCTATGAGGCTAATTTGATTTTCAGATCTGCTTATATGTAAGCCAGCTAGACTTACTGAGCCCACAAATTTTAACTGTGGCTCAATCTGATACTGTATCCTGGTAAATGTAGAATGAGGAGTCATAGGAATTCGTGAATGATTTATTGGCTAAAACATGATACAATAGACCTATTTCAGCACTTTGCCAGTGTCATATGCTTCTGACATGACAATCCATTTTGATGGAGTGAATTGAGTTAGATTTTCTTATTGATCTTATTGTGATTGATAAAAGCAAAAGAAAACAGAACATGTTGCGTTTGTGGCATAACCTGTAGACAAATAATAACTCCTATTTTAGTTGTTTTAAAATTTATAAGAGCTGCGAGTTGATGACTTGTATGATGCTGAAGACCAATTAGTAACCTTTATCTCCAAACAGTCTGAAAGATTTGTAATTGGTAACTCTGGGCACTTTGAAAGCAGCATTTTCTTTTATTCAATGATTTACACTTTTGGTGTGCATTTCCATCAATTAAAATAGTCTGTATAGATATATCAAAGATTAGAAGGCCATAAAATCTGTTAAGCAGGTCGGGAATTCTGTCAAATTTCCTTCAGCAGTGTTTTTCTGGATCTCACTCAACATGTATTCATCAGTAACTTCTGTCAAATAGGATAGTGGAGAATATAAGGACAACAGCATATCTACTACACACCTCCTGTCCTTGTGTCTCTTTCTTGTATTTATGCATCCACAATTGTTGCAGAACCATAATCAAAGATCTAGTCAACAAGATCATCAAGTTCGAGCTCCACGGTTGACTAATGGTCAAGATTCTCGCACAGATAAACGAAGAATTACAGATGAGAAGGTGAAGCAAATGAAAGATCAACTTATTAGGGCCAAGGCATACTTGAGTTTTGCAACTGCCTCAGGCAACACCCATGTAGTGAAAGAGTTGAGGCTACGTATAAAAGAAGTGGAACGAGCGGTGGGTGAAGCCAGAAGAGATTCAGAATTATCAAGAAGGTAATAGGATATCCAAGTTTATTCCCGTGTGCCAGGACATCTTCTAGCAAAGCTGTCTTCTTCCCAATCATCTGTGCCAAGCCCTTTACTTTTTGGGGGGGGGGGGGGGAGGCGATTATGGAGTGCATTCTTATATATGTTTGATCTGCCAAATGATGGTTACATGGCCATTTGATGTATTCTAATGTAGTGTCCTCGTATATCCAGTGCTGTGCAGAAGATGAAACAAATGGAGTCCACATTGTCAAAAGCAAGTCATGCATACCCGGATTGTTCTAACATGGTTAACAGGCTCCGTGCTATGACACACAGTGCTGAAGACCAAATTCTGTCGCAGAGAGTACAGGCGAAATTTCTCACTGAGCTTGCTGGCAGGACAACTCCAAAAGGTCTTCATTGTCTTTCTATGAGGCTCACCACACAGTACTTCGATTTGCAGCCTGAGGAACAAGTATTTCCAAATCAACAGAATGTTCACAACCCAGATTATCTTCACTATGTTGTCTTCTCTGATAATGTTTTAGCTGCTGCAGTGGTTGTGAACTCAACAGTGTCAAATGCTCTGGTAATGCCTTATCTTTCATTTGTTCCACTCATAACTTGTGCTGCTACTTATCTTTGTGACCTTTTTCTTGACATTATGTTGGAAAAATCATTTTTCAATTGTGAATGTTGGAAAAATTTTCTGAAGCAAAGTTAAAGAGCACCAGAAGAAATGCTGACAGCTTATTTCTTCCTTTTTAAAGCCTATCTTAGTAATCAGTAATTCAAAATGCCACTTTAAAGAGTGTAACTTTGTGCATGTTTTGTGGATCTCCTTGTGTCATATCCCTCTTTCTTCCTGACATCCATTTTATAGGTCCTTCTTTAGAGAGGGGTGGGGGAGACAAGCGGAAATGTTAAATGATAATTTTATCTGTCTTTATACGATTTCTGTTTAATGATACTCATTGGTTGAGGATCTTAGAAGATTTAGCTGCTTAATTTTTTTCATGAACAAGACAAGTATTATTGGACCATTGTAATTCAAGTATTTCACAATGCAACAATGATAGAACATGGATCTTAGAAGAGATTAGGGGCCAGCCCTTCTAACATTTTTTCAGATATTTTTAAAGTACTGCACAAAACAATTACATAAGTGGTAGTTTGAGGGGTTACGGGTTATGGGAGATGGAATTTAGTGAAAAGAAAGAGAGAAATTTCTAGGTTTAGAATTCAATAATGGGTATAAATTGCAAATATTCATACTCTGTTACAACCTCTTCCATGACCTAGCTTTCAGTGAATCCTGGTTGTTTTCCAACTAATTATCAAACCATGTATGTTATAAATTTATAATAATTACTAATGGGTAGAAGTTGGTGTCTTTGGAGATCTTTCTGTTTCTAAGGACTCCATGGAGATCTCAAAATCTTTCTGAAAAAGGTTGTTGGAATCTCAGAGATGCAGGATCTTCTGGTTAGGAGAATCATGTGTTTTTTAACAATGGTGTTTTGGTGTGTCTGGTCTGATGCTAAAGCCTAAGTAAACAATAGTGGTGTACCCATGTTGATAATGGTGTGGTTTCCTTGGCATATCTTGGTTTCACGCATGTGGATTTATGCTAATTTGATTTCTTTTTCCTAGGAGATAAGCAATTGGTGTTTATATTTCGAAGCAATCAATGAAAATTTTCTGACCCATTTGTGCTTACTGTAGAACTGTTGTTTTACTAGATCTGTGGCATTTATGTGCTTCAAAGTTATCATCAGAATGTGATTTTATATTTGTATCACTTACAGGAACCAGAGAAAATCGTCTTCCATGTAGTGACAGATTCTCTAAACTTCCATTCCTTCTCAATGTGGTTTTTGTTAAATCCTCCCGGAAAAGCCACCATCCAGATTCTGAGTGCGACAAATTTTCAGTGGCTTTCCAGCTCGTATACATCATCTCTGGAGAAGCAAAATTCCCGAGATCCTAGATTTACCTCTCTTCTCAATCACCTACGCTTTTATCTGCCTGAAATTTTCCCCCAGCTGAATAAGATTGTGTTCCTTGACCATGATGTGGTGGTCCAAAGGGATCTAAGTGATCTTTGGAATGTTGACATGAAAGGGAAAGTTAATGGAGCTGTGGAGACCTGCCAAGAAGGCGAGTCTTCTTTTAGACGGATGGATATGCTGATTAATTTCTCGGATCCGTTGGTGGCCAGGAAGTTTGATGCCGATGCATGTACATGGGCCTTTGGGATGAATCTGTTTGATTTAAGACAGTGGAGGAACCAAGATTTGACCTCGAGCTACCGTCGATTCCTGCTAAGGGTATGTGGAAACGTTTTTTATATTTGCTTCAAATCTTTATAACACTGCCTCTTGTCATTGTTTTACCGTAATTCTCTTAACTGTTATATTGTTATGGATTCAAATGGCTACATCTGAAGTTAGTCCTTTGTAGATATTCCCTTAGATTCATATCGCTCAAGTCTCGGTTTTCCTCTCCCCCCCCCCCCCCTTCACCCTTTGTAGGCCTTCTCAAAGNTTTTTTTTTTTTTTTTTTTTTTTTGTAATTTTATGTGCCTTTTGCAATTCTGCTCATAGTTTCTTCCTTGTGTCATTAATCAACGACTCTCGTCTTGGCATGTCTTTGCAGGGTAATGGAAAGCCTCTTTGGACAGCAGGAAGTTTGCCTTTAGGTTGGCTCACATTTTACAACCAGACAATACCTTTGGACCGAAGATGGCACCTTCTGGGTCTAGGCTATGATTCACAGTTGAGGACAGAGGAGATTGAACAAGCGGCAGTTATACACTACGATGGAATCATGAAACCTTGGTTGGATGTCGGGATAAGGAAGTACAAACGGTACTGGAACAAGTATGTCAACTATGATCATCCCTACTTGCAACGATGTAACATTCAGGGGTAATAAATATACTATAGTTCAAATTGCAATTCAGCTCACTCGTGATGGGGGTGATTATGCGAAGGAAGTTTAACACACAACAGGAGGTTTTCTAGTGACTTACAAATTAGATTGAGGATTGAGAATGCGGCAATTATAGTCATCAGCAGCTCACAAACAGATTCTTTTTCGACATTTTTGGCATGTCGTCAACTCACTCACCGTCCTTGTGGTATACAAACGAATACAGCATAGTTCATTCTTTCTTTCTTTGATTCATTCATTGTAAATGTGACAACACATATTTTCCTCTTTTTCTCGGTTGTCCATGCCCGGAAATTCCTCGGAGCCTGATCTGAGTCGGTTTATAGCAATAGTGAACACAGAAATTAAAGAAATTTCTTGAGGATTTATCTTTAGTGGCAGTTCTTTCTCATGTATATAGCTGATTTAAGGAGCTCTGGTAGCTTTTTATGTACTTTTGAGATTTGATTTCTACTAATTGATTGCAATCTGCCGCAGATTAATTCTGTCCCCTGCAAAGTATTGAACTTTTTCCTCTTTTTATCAAAGGGGGACAGCTTGTGGATGAATCTTGTAGCTGATTTTGTGTGGATTAGTGACATTGTTCAGTGTTAACTGTGTAGTTCGTCACTAATTCCTAATGGTATGTGGAAAAACAAAAAGGTATATTATGATGGTTGTTAATGTAACTTATCCATTAAAACAGAGTATTGGAACTCTAGGTTTCACCTTAGGTATTGGTGCCAATGCCTGCGAGTTCAGTATAGAAAGGGTTGTCCCATATTCGTATTATATGATGTCGTCTGGTGTTATGTTTGTATTGCTCTCAATAATTCATGTCATGCTCTAGGCTTGATATTTTCATTAACGTCTGGAAGACTTGTAAAAGATTTGTGTAACACATAGTTTGATTGTACTTAATACCAAATGAGTCTTTTTAGTAGACCCCCTTTGCCACATGAGTCTTTAAAGTAGTTCCGGCGACAATTGGGTCTTAAAAAAACATAACTCGTCCATATTGGTCCAAAAATTACAGCTCCGGTCAAATTTTCCGGTCAAAAATAATTTTTTTCCCATTTTTTTTTTTTCATTCTTGTAATCTTCAATAAGATACAGTT
>BSSO01006638.1:0-11742 GCA_030267885.1 Mesembryanthemum crystallinum
GGTAAGTAATTGTAGTTCTAATAGAAAAATAGCCCATCCAGTTTTTTTTCCCCTAAAAGGACATCTAAGCTTATAAGTTAACAAAACACTAAAGTAGATTACCAATTTTAATACAAAATTAACCAATTATAATAGGCAAAAAATCCACTTCTAATAGGCATGCGTTTTGGTTTCACTCAAGCCTGATTAGATAAGATTATAAACGTGAGTGAATTTTGATTTTTTAATGCATGCATTATGTGATGCAAAATTTCACATTACAGCGAACAAACACATAAAATTTCAAAGAAAAAAAATGTTATACAAATGAACTCATAAAAAAAAAAGAAAAAGAAAAATGTGATAATGATATCACAGTAATCAACTTATCACAATTCTAATCAGTGCATCGCACGGGTTACAAACTAGTTTTGTATAAAACTTAATACTCCATCTTGATTTGTGTTTGAATTGCGGGCTAAATAACAAAAGTGCAAATCACCAAAACTATGATCTGAATTGCTGCATTTGTAGAGAACCAACATCACAGTGTCTTGATAGAAGAAAACAAAGCGAGACTAGGACAGTGACTACATTACTCTCAATGTTCGCCATGCATTTTCTAAACAAACGATCAAGATATGTTCTCCGTAAAGAGAGAGCCGACTCTTGCTGGCTAAAGATGATTTCATAACATCAAAAACAGACCTCATCGTTAGAATCAATGGAATACATCTTAATGGTGCGCCACACTATTACAATTTTATGTACAACAACAAAAGGTTAAAATAAAAGATAAGTCATGTTAATCCACAAACTAGAGGATCGGTTCATGAAATTGGTATTGCTCCTTACTCCATCGCATCAGATATAGAAAGGATAGTGAACTGGCGGAAAATTTGTTCATCGACTTCACGGATTTTTGCTTTCAAGTGAATGAGGAATTCTCCTTTGCTAGATAGTTCTGCTAGTGAAGAAATGTCCGGCCCTGCATCCTAAAAGAGCATAAAAGGAAACGGATAAAAAAAAACTGAGCACGGTTTGGCAGATGATTGTAGAAAGACTTGTAAAAGTGGTAGCAAGATTACATGAATTCTTTTTATTGACATGTCAAAGAGAAAACATGGCAGCTGAAATAAATGAATCTTTGGAGTTATAATGCCACAGCTCTTCAAAAATTCAAAGGGGGCAAAATTAAACAAATTGCGTTTCAGAAGCCAAAAGAAGATTACCTCGGGTGAATTTTCCATGAGGGTGACAGCATCAACAGAGAACACCTTCTCAGCAATTTCTCCAAATATTCTCGCAGGCAAAGATCCCGAAGAATCATGCAGTTGAACGTGAAAACGGCATCTGTATAAATAAATAAAATGGGGTTTACACAGCCCCTTTTGGATCGTTCATTACTTGAATTGCAAGCTAAAATGCCTATTACCTTGGTACTGCAACAGAATCCTTGTTGCATTCTACACAATGGAAATGAGTATTGTACTCGGCATAAATGCTGTAGTAGCAATGCTTGCAGCACATATACCAGAATTTTTGTTGAGTGTTTGTAATCGAAAGTGATGCAACTACTGGGAAAACCATACCCTGTTAAGAGAGAATGTAGAAGTCAAGTAGTATACATGAAATAGATGATGCTTCAATAAAGGTCTAAATCAAGACCCAGTTTATTACATATTTGTGTCGGAGCTTAGTATTACTGTAAGAAACCATGTTTCTCAATTCATGTGACTACTTCATACAAGGAAGCCTCTGCCCTCCCAACAGCATAATCCTCTATCATCCCAAGGAAAAAAAAAAAAAAAAAGGCAGCAGCATGGCAATGTTCTCAATACTTATCACAAAGTTTATTTAACAGAACTTTCCTACCTCATGTTATTGTCACATAAAAGACTAGTAGGGTCAGAAAGTGAGCAAGCCATTAGAATACCAAAACTTCAGCATATGTGAGATGATCTTTCAATTCCATACAGATGGTGTGACAATCAGGTCATCGCTATCACATAGTAGTTTAATAGCACAACAGATGGCGTGAGCCCGTTTTAGTCTTTGTTAATGTCGCTAATAATCAATAAATCACCAAACAAGACAGATAAATATACACTGCATCTAGATGTCATAGGTCAAACATTAGAGCATCAGAGCATGACCAAATAAAGAAAAAAAAAAAAAGTAAAGGCAAAGAAAAAAAAGTAGCATGTGCGACACAAGATTTCCAACAGGAAGCAAATAGACATGCCAATCAGTTTCCATTAGAAGATATGCAGCCTTAACTAGAGTACTTTATTTTCCCTCATCCCTATTGCTACTACTTAATACTAGTACTATTTCAATGCTTTATTACTCTTTGGAATCTGATGAATTCTTAAGAATTAAACTTAAACCTGATCAAAAAAACAAAGAGAATTAAGAAGTAATGTTGTGGTCTTTCGGTTTTTCTTTAATATATATAAATGGTTCTGGAGGCTACAATTTTACAAAAATATTGGTTATTCACTCATTTTTAAGATTCTGGTAGATCTTTGCCTTTGTTTTTTTTTCTCCCAGCTCCCCGGTGTGAATGAGTTTTTGAAACTAAAATTAAGATACAACCTGCAATGACATGATATATCAGTGTTGAAATCAGGAGACAGCAGGCAATGACATGATATATCAGTGTTGAGCAAATTGGAACTAGAGCGCATAGACTACATCTAACACGATATAGAGGAACAGTTTTTCAAAAGATTTTTTTTTTTAACTTACATTCTGAATCTGTGCTCCTACTTCACTGATCTTTATAGGCTCTAATGTCATGCCAAAAGCAGAAGTGTTCTCCAACGGGAGTAGATATTTCTTTTCGATCTTTGTTTTCTTCAGCATAGCCTCGTTCTCAACAATCCTACATATTTTAATGAACATATTGACAAAACTTGAGGATAAATATTTGTGATGAAAACCTCAAATCTTACCAGGAGCGCAGGTGGTTTGCCTCGGGAAGGTTTGGATTTATTGAGAATGAAGATGTTGTTAGAGTTGAAAGATAAATCCCTACATAAAGCCAATAGCCATAATTAGTTGAGAATTAGCTAATAATGAGGCTCCATTAAAACTAATTGCACATATAATGATTTCAAAAAATGGAAAGGGGTTATACGAACCCATTATGAAGTACAGAAAATCTGGTTAAATAGTCCAATGATAGCATACCATTGTAAGAATCCACTTTGAGCCGCATAGCAAGAATGATAGGGAATTTCGGAAGCAGATTTTGTATGTGGCCAACTTCATTTTTAACAAAATGATCCCACATTGTCAATATGGTTGGCTTGTTCCTGCATATTGGATTTGTCATGAGTAATTTGAAAGATTATATTTCAACAAATGGTGTAAACAATGAATCTTACTCTTCATTCAGCACGACCAATTCTTGAACCACTTTTTCACCATATTTGGTTTCGACGTGTTTCCTTGGAAGAACATCAATAACAACTGCCAGAACATCTGTAGGTTGTTTTTTATGATATTAGAATAGTAGTTAGGGACTAGTGTTAACTTAATAGAAAAAAATTTAGAGCTAGGCTTACCAACTTGCGCGGCAGAGCTGGTGCACTTATGCAGATTAGAGAATGGGACCAAATTCAACCATGGAGTTTGAAAAGGAAGATCTGCATCATCATGTACTTCTTCGACAGGGGTCCTAGCATTGATGATCCATTGGTATTCATTTGGGATGATACGGTTTATTCGTTGATTCAAAGTGACTCTAGCATTTGAAATACGATACTTATGATGAAGTTTCAACATGTTTTTAAACTTCTGAATGTCAGCTCCAAACAAAATAGCTTCGACTCTTGTACCCTAGTAAAAAAAAAGTTCATTGTATAATATTATAGAAGAATGTGATGAAAAAATAACTAGGATTATGCATAAAAAAGAAGTAGTAGTTAAGAATCAAATATTACAATTACCTCCATATCTGCCAGGACGAGTCTTTGGAAGACATTCGAATTACCAGGTACTTGGTGTGGATAGAATTTCTCTACAACTTCTACCATTACTGTCCAATGTTTTCTTGTTTGTGGAGTAACATCCTTTATAGTGGTAAGTGCTTGTGACTTTTTTTTCGCCTGGGATCATAAAAATTACACATGTACATTTACAAGTGCAACATATCATAAAATGACTTTGACTCAACACATGGAACTTGTGATTTCCACTACGCTGCTGATAAACAAAGCAGAGATAATAAATTGAAAAAGAAAAAGAATTAGATATGCATAGGCAGAGATTACACGCTAAAACTTGTGTCCACATAAAAAAATAAAATATTTCATTATTAATCCAATGGCCTTCTAAAGGTATGCTCTGTTTATGACTTTGGCATCTTGAAGCAAAAATAGTTACTCTTTCCGTCCCACTAAAAATTTTACACTTTCCTTATTGGTCTATGGTAAACTGAAAAAGTAAAAAATTACACCCTTATTCCTCCTTTATTCCTCACCCACCCACCTACTTGCAAAGGTCCCATTCTATATCTCCTCTCAAGAAGTAAAGAAATGCCCACTTGCATAAGGGTAACAAGGGAGTTTTGAAAAAACTAGCTCTGCTGAAACTGAGTCCATTTTAACCTTTCAAAATTCTAGTGGCACGGAGGAATGTTAATGATTGATGTAAATGTCAAAGTTACTTATCCTGGGTGGAATGCCCTTGGTTAAGAAGCAACTTTAGCATGTATTGCCTATGGGCTACGACATCCCAGAACTTCTTCCCAAGTGGAATCTGGAAACCAACTATGGAGACACATCATATAAAAAACTAGCAAGTTATGCCGCCTACTCTTTCTTCAATTCCATATTAGTTGCAAATTTGCTGTCAATTCCATCAGAGTCCAACAAAAATAATAAAAATCAGTAAAAAAAAATTGAAAAAAAAAATCAACTAGTGGTAGCAACCACAGTCCCCGCCCCTACTCACTGCCAAAAGGATTGACAAGAGTAAAAGAAAAGCATCAGCAGTAACAACTAACAAGCAGAAATCAATAAAAGAAAACAGAACATATCTCTGAATCAAAATTAATTTTTATTTTTTTTTAACTTCAAACCCTAATCTAAGGGTTGTCAGCCCAACCTAACCAATTTTGTGGTTTGTATACATAGCTTAACATTAAAAGTTCGGGCTCTAAGACACCATTCAAAAACTCTTCAAAAATAAGCATTAAATATCACAAGAGAACTATTACCTCGACAAATGCAGCTTCTTTCCAGAAAGATCCAACAATAGAAGGAGACACCCCAATGTCCCTTGCACCAGCCTTCATCGCTGCCTCAGTCCAACCCAATCTATGCTGAGACACACAAACACAGAACCACCAACAATTTACATTAGCTTCACATCCCTCATATTTTCTTTCTCAACAACCACTTTGGGACTCAATACTGACCAATTCTGAAATTGAAAATATCCCATATTCAGATAATAAACTTAAATTCGGAAATATAGTATTTCAGTACTTGCACAATATACAATTAAATCTGCATCGTCATTGACTCACACCATACCACAGGAACAAACCTTTATCAAACCCGCCCCCCACACACACACAAAAAAAAAAAAATGGATTACACTGAAGAAACTATGACCTGAAACATTTACTATCAGTATCGGCAAACATAAATTACTCTTTTCAACTATCCAGTATCACTCCGACAACAGCTACCACACTTGTTTGAACATTTGACATGATAATTTCCCTGAACAGAAAATAGCAAAAACAACCCAAAAGCCACCAGTTCGAGCCCTCTTAGGGGAGAAATTATTGTATGGTCCCTTCTTTCACATAAAAAGATATTTAAATATCTTTTAGGGGTGATTTGGAGTTAATTCCAATACCATGTGAGAGAGGGAGTATTGGTCCTGAACCGTGTAATAATTGCTCCTCTTAGAGCCACCAAGGGTGGTTTTCGACTTCAGCACCAGTGGGATTAGTCAAGCAAGGTCTAACTTCACTGGTAAAGCTTAACCAGCTATGTAACCACTACATATTCCTGAAATGCCCAAATACCATTTTATGGAAAGGAGGTCTAATAGCACGAGTAGAACCCACAATCACAAAAACCACATTGACGTTTTCAAAGCAACAATTTCTTCTAGCAAAAATTACAATGACCCCAGAATACTCTAAAATTCAAATAAATTTGACTACCCAAACCTCGGAAATGGGAAAATGACATTTTCCGTCCAACCAAACACAGCCCTAATCACACAGAGTAAAGCCCACAATCACAAAAATTCCATTACCATTTTAAAAGTAATTTCCAGAATACCAGCAACCCCATTGAGTAACTTATTCCAGCAAACTCACAATAACCCTAAAATACTCTAAACTTCCAACAAATTAACAACCCAAACGAAAAACCACAGCAAACAAAATCCAAAAAAAGAGAGAGAAATGGGTCATGTCACGTGCATACCACGTGAGGAAGAGAAGCTTCAAGAACCCGGGCCTGCTCTTCAGTGAATTTTGAAACCGGGGTTCCACCATCATCAGAACTGTGCAGAGCCTCTTCATCATTATCCGACGTCGTAGAAGAATCGTCGACCGGGTTGTACAACTGAGTAGGGTTAGACCCGGTCTGGCCGGAAAAGGACTGGTCGGCGGTCGAAGTGCAGAACCGGGCCGGGTTACCAATTCCGGGTCGGTTGAGGGTTCGAAGGTGGGTGGCTGCTCGTAGTGAAGGAGCCAAGAGCCGTTTCGCTGCTGTTCGGTACATTTTTTCCGATCGCCGGAGGGGAGAGAGAGAGAGAGAGAGAGAGAAAGACAGGAAATGTAGGGTTTTTGTGTTGGGGAGAGGGAGGGTTTTGCGGTGTTTGGGGTTTTGGTGCCAGTTGCTGTGTTGTGTGTTCCACTTCCTACTGTCGTCTTCGAAACCCAAGAAAAGAAGAGGGAAATAAGAAGGATGGGTGATTTTGTAGGGATGGAATTGTCTTTTCAGATGATGGTCATTTTATATTCAAAATTCAAATTCTATGGACAAGTAGTAGTATGGGTTTTCAAATTTTTTACATGGGATATACTTTTTGTTTTTTTTACTCATTTAGGGGTGTCTTCATGACAAATGTTTTCAAATTTAGTTCTCATCCAGTTCACTTCAATACGTATCAGTTGAAATGAACACATTATAAACCATATCTTTATATACAATAAACGTTAATTTTTTTGGTCGACGAAAATTCATTTGCTTCCATTGAAGTATTGCATTTTGATCGGATCATTTCGATTTCACGTCATTGAGTATTCGAGTTATTACGCTATAAAATTATTTGAGTCAGATTGGGTTTTGGGTTCGGTGGTTCTGAATTAGGTTTTTGTTGCTGCTTGGTTTCGTGTCCACATGGGTCGTATGTGCTGATTCAAGTTATGGATCAACAAGGGTTAGATTAGCTCAGTCAAGTGTAGTCGAGCTTCAAATTAGAACTTGGTTCATGTTTTTTTCGACTTCGGGCTACAATGGATCAATTATGTTTGGCTTGAATTAGATAAACTGAGTCCGAGTGCACTTGGGTTGAACCAAAGTTACTGAGTGTAGTCGAGTTATACGTAATGCTTGTTTAATGTAAGAAAGTAGCATCCGTAAGTCCTTTGACCCGTGGTTTTGGCTTGTAAATTGCAACGAGTTTTCCCTATAAATCATGAGTGATTTCATTTATTCTTTCTTCTTATTTGATACGATTGTGTTTATTTACTTTTAAATTCCGTAAAAGTTTAGAGCACAATTCACCCCCTCTAGTGTTTTCCATGTGCACTTACACATATACTATCGGTTTTTAAATAGTTTTATTGTAACATATTTTCTTAACACTAGTTTTATCAAACCTCATCTCTTCTTAGGTCATAACAAGCTAGTGACGCTTGCCTTTTTTTCTAAGCTCGACCTTCCTTGAGGCCTACTGTGTGGGGCACTTACCCTTTTGGTACATAAAACCCTAGACCCAAGCCTCGTAGCAAGAAACACAAAGAATGCGCTATGGGAGATAGTTGAATAGATGATGTATGTGTGGCATTTAAGGGAGTAGGCAAAAGATTGTCCATGAATGAAGAGGATATTTGTTGTGGATTCAATAATGAACTCAACAATTTTTACATCGATAGTGACTGTAACATGGTCAATCATGGAGCCACAATTGCAATTGAAGAAAAAGACTCATGTAGTAGGAGGTATAGTAAACAAGAAGGAATTCTCGTATACAGGGTGGACAAAAAGGTTGTTATGCAGCGAAAGGTGAAAATTACTTAGGTTTTGAAGTAAAATGCTTTGTTACCATGTTAGAATTGGAGCCTAATCAAAGTCGATGGAAGTCGGGTTGATCGTGGAGATTGAGTGCAAGCAAATATGGCTAAGCATGAGGGCATGTAGGCACACATAAAAAACGTGGGCGTGCAACGTGCATGATCAAGTAAATATAGATGATGTGACCTACACAACCGTGCAGGGTATGCTGGAGAGGAATTTGAGCAACATTGTGGGATCTTTCCATACTTCATGTGATTCTCTAGTTTAATCATGTTTTCTAATGCAATTAAGTAAATATTAAGTGGTTTGGTAAGATTAAAATTTTACGGAGATTAGGAGTTTGCTTAGGGAAAGGTTAACTAGTTTCATAATTCTAGTGCGAGTTAGATTAGAAAGTCTTGCTCATTTGAGACTCTATAAATATAGACGCCATCTATGTAATCAAGGGTGCTAAAAGGCCATGAAGAGTGTTATGTATGAGAAAGCAGGACCCTTGGGGTTTGTGTTAATCATCGGGTGGTGATGGGATTCATCATTATTGTACTACGTTAAATCTAATATGAAAAACACATATGAATGAGGTAGGTAGCATAGCTATACTTTGTAAAAGTTTTGAGAACTTATAACGATTTATGTAGTGGATCTGTTTTGAGTTGTGTGATCGATCCTGTGGTTTTTCACTCGATTCTTTTATTTCCATGTGAAATCTCTTGTGCCCCTTTTTTGTTTATTCTTGAATGTTATACTTATATATTGAGTCACCTACGACAATTCCATTGTAATCCCCAACAGACCATGTAGACATATGAAAGTTGGAATGGCTCCACCTATCGATAAAATTATACATAACTATTACAGTTATATCTCCATTACAGTGTTAATATAAACCCCAAGTTAATAGTCAATCATGACTACATGCATAACTCAAATGCTATCATGAAGAATCACCTATGCTCCTTGGCCTGTAATTGTCGTTACCATTGTGCAACAATAATAATGTGTGAATCCCTCCATTCTACAATGAAGATGACAGTTGCCGTTTTAGGCCGTTTCACAAAGAAGATGACACTCCCTTATTTGGTAAACTTTTATCAAGTAAATGACCTTTATGCCATCACTAATTTCCCAAAATTACCCACCCACCTCTCATCTTTAATTCCCTACCCAACCACCCACCTCTACTTAAATAAATCACCAACTCCTTTTAATCCCTCACCCATCCACCAGACTTCTAGATTTATCTCCAACAAAACAAAACCCTCATCTCTCATCTCTCAAGAACCGTCTCATAAAAAATCCCTCAAGAACCCTACTTTTTTTTTTTTTCTGCGGCAACGAAATCAACCTTCTTTCATCGATTTGTTTTTGTTTCCTTTAATCGAAACCCATAAATCTGTTCTATACTCCAGATCTGAAATTTTGATAGAAAAAAATGTTGAGTGATGATGAATTTGATGCGAATGATCTTATGAGTGTGGTTCCTGAAACTGAGCCACAATTTTGACCTCAACCCCCATCACAACCCATCTCAGATCCAGCATCAGAGGTTGATGATGACGAAACTCAACCCCAATCACAACCCATCTCAGATCTGGCAGTTCCTGAGGTGTTTGTGTCAGATCCGCCGCCTGCCGATGTGGTCGTCTCAGATCCGTCCCTTGCTGAGGTCCCCGCCACCAATGTGGTGAATAGGTACAAAAACCTTGCTCCCGACACCTATGCTGGGTATGAGGGAGTCGATTTGTCAGAGTTTGAAGATGAAGAAGTTCAAAGTGCCCCTCCTCCAAAGGAGAGGAAAAAATGGAGAATAAATGAAATTCTTCAAGTATACCTTGGTGATTTGTATAACCCCGATGAGTACAAGTAAGAAATTCTCACTCCCTCTCTTAACTGATGGGTTAATTGCTGTTAGGATCATGTTAGGTTTGTTTTTTTTTTTTTTTTTTTTTTTTTGGCGACTTTTTGTTTGGGCTGATTTTGTGAATGGGATTTTGTGGAGTGTGAAATTGATGAATTTGTGGTCAAATCAGGATGTGGTATTTTGTGGATCGGTTGGGGTTGCCTTTGTCATTTGATTAATTTTGGTTGTGAGAGTATCATCTTGGGTCTGGTGTATGATGATCAAGTTTGTTTACTGTTTTTGGTGGGCATTTGTGTTTGATGCTTAATTGGGTATATATGCTCATTGGATGATTGAAATGTTATGGGTATTAGTGGAAATTGACAATCAGATATAATAGCCTAAAAGATGCACTTTGTGGAGTGTTTGTTTTTTATTCTGGTGGACTGTTTGGTTTTGTATGTCTATTTGAGCAAAATTGAATTTGTGTTGTGTGAGAAATTTCATTGTTGTTTGTTTGGGAATTTAGGATTGACACACGCCGTTAGTAAAATACCTCTCTGTCCTCCCATTTCCTAAGTCAAAAATTCATTTCAGAACATTATCACGTCAGGTATTTAACTTGTTTGCTTTAATTTAAATTTGGAATTCTAATGCATAGATAACAATTCCATAACTAATTCCAAAATGACATTCACTTGTAGCATGTGAATCAATCTAAAATATGATCAACACACCCAAAAAGTTGTGTAGTTAGTGTGATCTTTACAAAATATGTACTCAAAATATAGCCATATTGCCTTGCTGCTGTTGCCTTGCTCATGTTGCCTCTGTTACTGTCTTCTTGTTCCTGTCATCAGTTCATGAGTGAAGAACGGTGGGTTCTTCACTCATGAACTGATCTTGAGTTTCTGATTGAATGAAATTAGTTGCATCCACAAGGCCTTCATTCATAAATTCTCTTGCTCTCTCCACTATACTTTGATTTGGTGTTACTCTATGTGGTAGTGTCCCGACCCTTATCATTGCATTTTTTCCAACATGAGGAACTTTGTAGTTGTTGCCTCCCAAATTACCAAGCACTTCCGTCATGCAATACATTAAACTTAACCATACTTTGTTAAGTGTTTGGGGCTCAATACTTTCATATGCATCTTTAACCACTTCACACAAATCACCAACATCACTAGGAGCACTTTTGTATTGAATGGATTGAATTGCGTGAAAAAAACCTAAGTCTAGGACATTTAGGTCAGGGGAATTAGGTGGTTGGTTTGTCAATCTAATGTCCCACCCATTTGAGTTAGCATGCTTTATAAATTCAGAATCTGTTGGTGAAATATGTGGCCTAACATTATCTTGTGTTATCCAAATGGTTCCCATATTACTTTTAGGCCACTTTTGTTTGATTCGTGGTATCACTTAATTCACCAAACAGTCTCTGGTAACTTCTTTTGTGATTGATGCAATTGGCTTTATTTCGGGTGTTACAGCTTGCCTATTCTTTGTGTTTCTTTTTGCAATCTCAGTGTATGTGAAAGGCCATATCCCTATTTTTCCATCAAACAACAACACCCCATTCTCCCCAAATATAGGCCTAGCTATAGCTGCCATGAACATTATCTTAGGGATGTAATTCTTACT
>BSSO01006639.1:0-11741 GCA_030267885.1 Mesembryanthemum crystallinum
TAGGTGAGAAGCACCCTTAATACGAGAATTTGAAGAATGACTATAGTCCCTTGGATTAAGAAAATTAAATGGTTAAGATTAAGACTACAGAAAAAAATGATTTTGAACTTAAAAGTAAAACTAAGACTAAAAAAGGAAGAGAAAAACACTCATTGCACAGTTGCCAACCGCCACTGCCACATGGTAGCAAATTATTATTACTCACTCACAACCTGTAACTTCACAACACACCTTACCCACCCTCCAGCACTCAATCTCTAAGCCATCCCTAGGCCCTGAGTCCTTAACTGTGCTTTTTTTATCATTCACCACCTGCCAGCTACCAAGCTCGCCAGTGGCTACTTGAACTCGGCAGAGGCTCTACCTGTCACTGCTTTGATTAGGGCGGGTGATTACCAAGGACCTATCAATCCATGAGTTAGAACTATATAGCTTTATGTGTGCTAATTGTCGTGAAAACTCATTTGGAAGATTAGGTTCAGTAGCATTATTTGGAAACACATTTTTTGTGCAAAATTGTACAGTTGCCTATTGGTCATATTCTGTAATGCCAAATTATAGTTAGAATACTACTTTATTTGTGAAATTCAATCCATGCTTTGATTGCTTGTATTTTGTTCAAGCATCCACCTATACCAAACTTTTGGTGACTAGCTAGATCGCTGTTTGACAGTTATTACAGGTGGTTTGGATTCAAAGATGATTGTGTGGGACTACTCCAAGGGGCGCCCATTCCTTGTTGTGGATTTTGGTATGGAGTTCTTAACCATCCCCTCTTATGATTAACAAATACTTGGTCGATTGCCACCGGTCCATGCACTTCTGTATGCTTTGTTTCTTATGTCTGAAGGACATTGCCAGGAACTTAGCGTGGTGAATCTTTATAATAACTCTTAGATTTATGGATCCTCTGGCTAATCGTATTGGCCTGGTGAACAAATGGCCTTCATGAGTCATCTTCCACTTTTCCACGGGCTTTCACAATATTCAAGTTTTTGAATGGTCAAACTGGTGCCTGACTTGATCAAATATTGTCAATCTGTTTGGGCAAAGTTGTTGCTCTGTTAATGCAGTTCAAATGTATATCGTGTAATAGGATATTGATTACTAAATATATTGACTGATGTTAATATTGACTGATGTTAATATAGGAAATATGTGGTTTTGGATCCCACAAAAGCTAATAGCTATTGTCAGGGTTGGTGAAGAGTCTTAATGGAACTTGTATTCATTTGGGTCTGTCCATCAGGTCTCTTGCTTGCTTAACACCACAGCTTTCCAACTATATGTTTTAGGAAATGTGGAGGATGGGAGTTCAAATGCAGGACAGTTTTGCAACCCAGCATTCATCCATGCTATAGCACTTCCTGAAGTGGACATGCTGGATAAGTTAGGAAAGGTATGTGCTGTTGCAAGAGGAGATGGAGTTGTCAGCTTGATCAATCTTGAAGCAGAGCTGGCTGCTGTTAAGTCGAAAGGGGCTACCAAACTCAGGAAAAATTCTGAAACAAAGTCAAAAGGTACTGTTCCGGGTGCAGATGTTGAGACCAAGAGCCAAAATGAGGGGAAAAGGTTGCATTTGGATTACACACTTGGTGGCCATAATGCTGCCACTTCATGTGTGTAAGTAGTTTACGTGTGTGTTGCACCTTGTCGTCGACTCATTGTTCGTATGCTCACATTGACTAACTTAAATATCCCAGGACATTTTCATCTTTTGGGGAGAGAGGGAAGTTCATAATTTCTGGAGGAAATGATAAATCTGTGAAGGTCTGGGATTGGTCCCAATGTCTTGATGACGCACAAACATGTGTTGACAAAGATGTTGCTTCCAGCATCAATTTGCAGAAGAAAGTAATATACTTTCCTTGTAGTTTTCCTTCCTTTAATTAATATCTTCCCCTGGACCCTGAAAGATTTCTGTTCTGGGCAGGTTAACTGGCTCTGCACAACGCCAACTGACTCAGAAAACCTTGTCGTATGCGATACATCCAAAGTGGTAAAGGTGTATACTGTCTCTTAAGTTTAGCCAATGGAATTGTGCTGAGTATCAGCAATACCTAGACAAGAAGCTGCACCACCCACTGTAAGAATGCTTCTTTCAAGAGAACCCACTTGAATTCACAGCATATCTTAGACTTGAAACAACGCATTGGTGATGAACTATATTTTCCAAATGCAAGATCCATCCATGTAGCCAAGGTTGAGTGTATCATGTTGAAGTTAACATTTTTTTGTTTGCTCGAAGAAAATGGGTGCTCAGCCTAGGACATCACAGATTGCTCAAAGAGTTTGGAGTCGTGAAGCAACGACTCAGCAGTCTTACCATGTATGTAAATCTTGAATCTTGGTTTTGATTTTGCAAATCTAGGGCTTCAGTCGCATTAGTCAGGCATGTATACTTATAGGTAGGGATAAACAAGGTAGTATATCAATTTTAGGGAAGACAGCATCAAGATTGAGCTGTAGAGTGTAGATGTATCAATCCTACTACTTGAACTACTGCAGGATGTGACATCAATTCTGATAGATGATGGTTTACTTGCTTCTGCTTTCATTACTGAGAAGGATGAGCAATACGAGCTTGATTGATAATGCTTTTAACCTAAGAATGGAAAATCAACCATTTTTAGGTTTCACATTGTTGGCATTTTTAATCTTTAGCAGATATTTACATAATTGGTGCATCATAACAGTTGTTCCACATTTGGTGCACTATAACCTTAGTATACTAAAGATCCTATGTTGCACCCCCTTATATATTTGACTCCTCAGCTTTCATATTTTTATTTTTATTCTATTGTTAAATAGGAATGTATGACAAAATCACGGATAGTCGCATATCTTTTGGGATAAGAGATGGGACATAGAATGATATAGATGATCCAGATGTTTATAAAATCATCTGTCCTATTTTGTGTCTCATCACCTATCCCACCTCTTGTTTGATGCATTAGCTTCTACAATTATTTTATTATTATATTAAATGCAGGACAAAATCACAAATGATCTTATGATCATTTTTGGATAAGAGATGAGATACTTAATGTGACAAATAATGTGGATTGCCCCATACTACAGTATGTGATACTATTGTTTTGGAAACTCAATACAGATTTTCAACGTTTTCCCATTTTCGGGGTGATACTCAAGAATACAAAATACATCAATGAAATATACTAGTGTGTGATATCAGTGATCTTCTCTCTTTTTTCTGTTACTTTTGGTTCTTTGGATGTTTTTGTTGATATATCAACTTCAATTTGAATTTAATTGGTAATTACTGGCTTCTTGTTAATCTACTCGTATTCAAGGCATGAATTCTTTAATAGCTGCTTTTCTTGAACCCAAAAAAAAAATGTAGGCGTTTGATCTCGGACCAGATTGCATATACTGAATATATGATCCAAAATTTCAGATATCTAACACTCGGATTTTGGTTGCTTTCTGGTTGATCTGAATCTACGGATATCTGAATTCAGACCAGATTGGATCGGATATCCGGCTGGGAACAGTCATAGCGTTAACATTCAAAGTGCAGAATTATTTGGAAGCAATATCATATTGGACAACGTTAATATCTTAAGAAAACTTATCAGACTAATCTAATTTGAACAATGAATACTTCAAAGGATGATGATAATGGAAGAAATTAAAAAAAAAAAAAAACAGCTCTAAAATTATATGGGTGAAGCTGAACTAATTGAGTATGAATTTATATTCAACGTGTTGTTGGTATAAAATATAGTAGCTAGCTAGGGCCTTTTCAAAAAGACGTTGATTAGTTAAGAGATGTACCCTTCTCAACTGCAACTCTTTTCCTTAAAACTCCCGCAATTTTTCAAACTTACAAAGACGTTGCTTCTCATCTTTCTTTCCTCTCTTGTTCATACAACTTTGACACCAACCAGTTACCACCCAACTCAAACTCTCTCCTACCAAACTATCTCCTTTTCTCTCTAATACAAAAATTGCACTGCACTGTCCTCTCTTGCTCACTCATTCCATCTCTCCTCTCTCTCTCTCTATCTCTCACTCTCCCTATGATGAGAGAATTTTCTCTTGTCATATAAGGAAGAAGCAAAGCACAAGGCTTTGTGTAGAGAGAGATCGAGAGGGAAAAGTATTTGGGTTTGTCGTAATTGTAGCACGTGAGGACGTTGTTAAGGATTAAATAAGAATGATGCAATCTGGGGCTCCTCAGTGTAGTACTTGTGGTGAGCAAGTGGGGCTCGATTCGAATGGAGAAGTGTTTGTGGCTTGCCATGAGTGCAATTTCCCTGTTTGCAAGGCTTGTTTTGATTATGAGATCAGGGAAGGGAGAAAGGCGTGTCTGCGTTGTGGCACTTCCTTTGAAGGTAACTTCTTGTCCCCTATATAAATTCTTGCTAAATTGTGGTCTTGGTCTGTTCATATGTCAATATATGTTCATTGATGTAATATTTGCAGGGTATGTAATATTGGGACTATTCGTGTCAATATTTTCATATAGTTTGTATCGAAACATTTTGACAAATATCCAAATTTTGATTACATTCATTGTTTGAAAAACTAAAATCTATTGTAACATTACTTCTATGATAATAGCTCATGAATATTGGTAGCTCGTCGCTTGCTTGAAATATGACTATTTATCAGTGGTGTAACTGGAAAAAGTATATTACTCACTGATAAAATTCTGTTTTCTCATGCCTTATAGTGTTTAACTAGATATGTAATGATGTTGAGTGATCTTGCAGACAATACAGCATATGATGAAGCTGTTGCTGGAGCATCTGGCAATCACGGCACCATGGCAGGTTATCTCACTAATGATAAGGTAAAATCTTATATCTATGACTGAAAGTTTTATTATTAGTACTTCGTATTTTATGAAACTAACCCTTTATGGGCCGATCTGGGTTGAAACAGACGGATGATGCTGGCCTACACGCTAGGAATGTAAGCACCGTGTCAACATTGGATAGTGGTAAGCAGCACTAGTAACTTTTTGAGAAGTTTCTGAATTTTCTTCTTGATCGTTAACTAAGATTGAGTGTCCTGTATTTCTTATGTCTGTATTTTGGCAGATTATAATGGTGAATCTGGAAACCCGATATGGAAGAATCGAGTGGCGAGTTGGAGAGAAAAGAAAGAAAAGAAGAAAAAGCATCCTACTAAACCTGCAAAGGAAGCTGATCAAGTTCCACCAGAGCAGTTGATGGAGGAAAAGCCGTAAGTTCCAGTGACGAGTAGTATTAAGTTTTGTAGTCCACATGTACTTGCAGCTAAACTCTACACTGTAACTATACTAAGTAACTGTTCAATATTGTAGAAAGCGCTTTCCAAAACTTGCCAAAATGTGTGATAAAGTAGTTTGGTTATCTATCGACTATTATTCATAACAGAGCTAATACAGAATGCTGGTATATATAATGTTTCTACAAGAATGATTTTGAAAGGAGAATTGATGATTTGCTTATCTGATCTGATTTTACAGGCCTTCAGACGCTGCACAGCCACTTTCCAGAATTGTTCCAATCCCACGAACCAAGCTCACCTCCTACAGAATAATGATTATTGCACGATTGATCATCCTTGCACTGTTCTTCCACTACAGAATAACGAATCCTGTTGACAGCTCCTTTGGTCTATGGCTTACTTCTGTAATCTGCGAGATCTGGTTTGCTTTTTCCTGGGTTTTGGATCAGTTTCCTAAGTGGTCTCCCATCAATAGGGAGACCTTCATTGATCAGTTATCCTTGAGGTATGCTGTGATATAAATATTAATTACATATCTGCATATTTAGTACCATAGTTTTACTCAGTTGTAAAAGGGGAAAAGAGACATATTTTGCAAGGTACTCTTAAGACTCATTTCGTCTAGTGGTAGGCTTGTCAATATATTCTAAATTGAAGGTCTAACTGGGAAATTTGTTTACAAATGTGGATAAAGCTGCATATGTCTGATCCTTTCGCAGATCTTGCTGTGGGTTTCATGAATAATGTCAGAGTACACGAAATGCCTTGTTTTGATGTTTTAAGTAGAAAAATCAGTGTTTTCTCTTCTCCAACTAAATATGGCTAGACATAGTTCCTTTTTTTCTTTTCATTTTATGTTTTTGTTTTTGTAAATTGTGCTAAACAATCAAGGGGTCATAAGACAGATGAATCTCTTTGCTTATGACTTAGAAGACGGAAAATCAAAAGTTAAGATTGGCCTAATGTGCCAATAAAAAGCTGATTCTCATCAATACGTTTTTCACAGGTTTGAAAGGGAAGGAGAACCTTCACAGCTTGCTGCTGTAGACTTCTTTGTGAGTACTGTTGATCCATTGAAAGAACCACCTTTGATCACAGCAAATACTGTGCTGTCTATCCTGGCTGTGGACTACCCCGTTGATAAAGTGTCCTGCTATGTATCTGATGATGGGGCTGCTATGCTTACCTTTGAAGCACTCGCTGAAACTTCTGAATTTGCGAGGAAGTGGGTCCCATTCTGCAAGAAGTATGCTATTGAACCACGAGCTCCAGAGTTTTACTTCTCGCAGAAGATCGACTACCTCAAGGACAAAGTGCAGCCTTCTTTTGTAAAGGAACGCAGAGCAATGAAGGTATGTGATCATGTTGATTATTTATGTAATTTTTGTTATGGTTATCTGTTAAGGCGGTAGTCTCATGATTTGTTTTTTTTTTATGCTTCTTAGAGGGATTATGAGGAATACAAAATAAGGGTCAATGGCTTAGTTGCTAAGGCCCAGAAAACACCAGAAGAAGGCTGGATCATGGCGGATGGAACAGCTTGGCCAGGGAATAATACTCGTGATCACCCTGGAATGATTCAGGTTTCTAAACTATCACATTTTTGTTTCTATTTGAATATAACCAAAATAGAGATTACAATTACATAGGCCTTCATTAAATTGAATGACACAAACTGAACTGAATGGGAACTAAGGAATAGTAATATGTGAGAGAAAAAATAAATTGCAAAAATCCAAAGTGTAATGAATACAGAATGGTAACAACAAAAAAACAAGATGCATGAGCTATCAAAGTTATATTAGGCTATCAAGATGCTTGATTGTCACATATATCCAACCCCTGCTAGAGCAACAATCTTCAATGTGTACCCAAAAAAAGTGCTATATTTTCAGTATGAGAATGTAGTCTGTCATGAATCCTTTTACCTATTATTTACTTGCTTGGATCTTTCTAGGTTTTCCTGGGAAGTACTGGTGCCCATGACATAGAAGGGAATGAACTCCCAAGGCTTGTTTATGTCTCAAGAGAAAAAAGGCCTGGATATCAACACCATAAGAAAGCTGGTGCTGAGAATGCTTTGGTAATCTTCTCGATATTTCCAAATAAGCATTATCTCAAGACCATCCCTTTAACTGTTATTCCCATTTCTTAAGCAGCTGGTTTTCTCTCACAGGTCAGAGTATCTGCAGTTCTCACAAATGCTCCCTACATTCTCAATCTTGATTGTGACCATTATCTCAACAACAGCAAGGCAGTTCGTGAGGCAATGTGTTTCCTGATGGATCCAGTAGTAAGTCGGGATGTCTGTTATGTGCAATTCCCTCAAAGATTTGACGGCATTGATAAGAGTGATCGATATGCCAATCGTAACATTGTCTTCTTTGATGTAAGCTCTGATATATGATGATTCTCCATTTATTTGCATATCATAGTGAAAATTGAGACATACACATGCAAATTTTGAATTTTAGAGTTTTTGTAACTCGGTAAAGTATATACAACGCTTCTCTTTTCATGTTCTTGTTTATCTATTGATGACTTAGGTCAATATGAAAGGGCTTGATGGGATTCAAGGGCCAGTTTATGTGGGAACTGGTTGTGTATTCTATAGGCAAGCTCTGTATGGCTATGGACCACCATCTTTACCCAGTCTTTCCCAGCCATCCTCATCTTCTGGTTGTTGTTGCTGCCCTTCCAAGAAGAAGAAGCCAGAAAAAGATATCGCAGAGGTTCAGCGAGACTCAACACGTGAAGATCTAAATGCTGCCATATTTAACCTCAAGGAGCTCAACAGTAAGCTTTACTTATCGGTATCATGGATGCCAAATTTTCTGATAGAAACAATGGGTGATGATAACAACTTTTGTCTTTGCTTAATTACAGATTATGATGAGTATGAGAGATCAATGCTGATCTCTCAAACAAGTTTTGAGAAGACATTTGGATTATCATCGGTGTTCATCGAGTCTACACTGATGGAGAATGGAGGACCTCCTGAATCTGCTAACTCATCGACACTGATCCAGGAAGCAATACACGTCATTAGCTGTGGGTATGAAGAGAAGACTGCCTGGGGCAAAGAGGTAAAATTGATTGCTAAAAGATTACATGCACTTTGAGGTTTTTTTGTTTTTTGTTTTTTTTTTTTAAATAATGCTAAACAACTTTGAGAGAATATGAGCCATGTAATATTGTCTCTCTAAATACGAATACAACAACAATAACAACACACAGAGTACAGCCCTGTTCAATTAATTTGAATGGCACATAAACTGCATGGACCATGCAGCTGAATGAATTAGTAACATGTGAGAGAACAACTAAGTTGCATAATTGAACTAAAGTGAACTGAAGGGAACGATGAAATGAATAGAGCGTAAAGTCTTGGCATTCAGGCTTTGTCAGGGTTCTGCAGGGGTTAATCCACAGCCTTGCCCTGACAAAATTGTCAAGAGTCTGTCTGAAATACCCACAACAGATTTCGATACGATGTAATACTAAGCAGTAGCATGTGTTAGCCGTAGTAATGCTAAATCTTCTAAATCTAGTGCAAGCTATTGGTTCTCTAAGGCCCTAACTAGCTTCATTTTGGCTCCATCTTGACAGATTGGTTGGATATATGGATCGGTTACAGAGGATATCTTGACAGGATTCAAAATGCATTGCCGGGGTTGGAGATCAATATACTGCATGCCTTTAAGGCCTGCATTCAAAGGGTCTGCTCCCATCAACTTGTCTGATAGGCTACACCAAGTTCTACGTTGGGCCCTAGGATCAGTGGAGATTTTCCTAAGTAGGCATTGTCCACTCTGGTATGGATTCGGAGGCGGCCGCCTTAAATGGCTTCAGAGATTTGCTTATATTAACACCATAATCTACCCCTTCACTTCCCTCCCTCTGATCGCTTACTGCACTTTGCCGGCTATCTGCCTCCTCACTGGAAAGTTCATCATACCTACGGTAAACTTCTTTACTCCTCTGAATCTTAGGTGCAATAGTTTTAACTATAAAATTCATACTTGTACACAAATTTTTGGGCTTGACATTAGTAATTAGCATGTTAAATCTCCAATTAACAACTGCAGAAAATAGTTGGAACGACAAACTAGTAGTCTAAGACCACTTTTAGCCAGGCTTCTATCAACTTCTACTTCTCCCTATCACATTCCTCCTCATCGAGCCGTCTTTTTAACTTCTACTTCTAGGCTGAACTCTATTTTTAGATTTAGGACACGTAGGTGGAAGTGAAAAATGAGGGGATGGAGCTGGGGAAGGAGGATTACACGAGGAGAAGTAAAAGTGGGTAGAAGCTAGGCCAAACAGGCCCTGCTAGAGCTTTGTTATTGGTTACATGTTCTGACATTACATTTCCTGTGCATATGTGCTTTTAGATAAATCTTTGATCATAAACATTCACATTAGATCAGCACACACTTTCTTGACATACCATATGCCTCTCTTTGTTTGCTATTTCAGCTATCAAACCTGGCAAGCATGCTCTTCCTAGGCCTCTTCACATCCATCATACTAGTGAGTGTGCTGGAGCTCCGTTGGAGTGGGGTGAGCATTGAGGACTTATGGAGAAACGAGCAATTCTGGGTCATCGGTGGTGTCTCAGCTCACCTCTTTGCTGTTTTCCAAGGGTTCCTCAAAATGCTAGCTGGCTTAGACACCAACTTCACGGTCACAGCCAAAGCAGCTGAAGATGGCGAGTTTGGTGACCTCTACGTGTTCAAATGGACTACCCTACTTATCCCTCCCACCACCCTCATCGTCCTCAACATCGTTGGGGTAGTGGCAGGATTCTCTGATGCCCTCAACAGCGGTTATGAGACGTGGGGCCCACTCTTCGGCAAGGTCTTCTTTGCATTCTGGGTGATTGTTCACTTGTACCCCTTCCTCAAGGGTCTCATGGGGAGGCAGAACAGGACACCAACTATTGTTGTGTTGTGGTCAGTGCTATTGGCCTCCGTTTTCTCCCTCGTTTGGGTTAAGATTGACCCGTTTGTGAGCAGGACGGATAGTAATACTATAGCTCAGAACTGCATTTCCATTGATTGTTGAAGAGCAACTTCATAAAGAAAGGATTTTGGCATGATATTACAAGGAATGCAAATAGGCATTGGCCCCTTTTGAACACTTTTTGGGTAGTTTAATCTTTTCTACTTGGAACTCAAGTTGCTTGAGTGAATTGCAAGCAAATTTCACTTATAGCATTAGGTGGGTGGGTGTCATTTTCTTGTTAACAGTTATTGGATAGTGTTTTGATAATGTTCCCTGATGCAAGTAGCTAATAATGTGGTAACAGTTTGAAATATCAGTTCACAGAGCTTAAAACGCCTATGTCGTCTGTCTCACTTCCTCATGTTATCACTGTCTCAAATCTTCTATTTAGGCCAAGTTCTCTTTAATTCCGAGGAAAATGCGCTATAGTCTATAGTTTTGGGAAAAAAACTCCGTGGCTAATAGAACAACACTTAGCTCAATTCGCTTCTCTTTCTATACAAAGGTGTTGCATTGAATATAAAACACAAAAGAGGACACAAGATGCCGATTACTTCTTGACCTACCATTATTTTAAAAAAATGATAATTAATAAATAAAATAAAAAAGAACCAAAACCAAAACCAAAATAACAAGCCATATACTTCGATAAGTAGCAGTAACACTATGTAGAATTTCTCAAGTTAACTTCAAAGTCAAATAAGCACCATTTTTTTTTTTTTTAATGACATATGGAGGATACAATATTCATGTTTGAATATGGCAATAATTACAGTTTAGCAAATGAATGTAATTGTCCCAGAACTCAAACTGGAAAAGAACCAAGAAAATGAGTTTCCTTCTATCTTTGTTTTCTACTCCATCTTATAAGATAATCAGTTCCTTATGCATTTGTGCTAACCTATGATTTCTCTTTTATGTTAACTTGTTGGTGAAATTAGCAAAAGATAGTGATGTAGCAGCTGGCGGAAGCAATTAAATACTTACTCCATCCGTTACACTAAACTCCTTACGCTTTGATTTTGCAAAGTCAAAGTTTTCTAAATTTGACCATTAATAAGTGAAAAAGTATAATGATTTACAAAGTAAAAATAATATTTTTGGATTTGACTTAAATAGTATTTTCAAATAATCAAAATTTTTACAAGTTTTCGAATTTATTATAAGTACAATTATTTATGGTCAAATTGTTGTCTTGAAGACTGTGCAAAATCAAAGTGTAAGGATTTAAGTAGAACGAAGAGAATACTTAATTAATCTTTGTTTTTTTAGTGCAAATATTAATCTTTGTTTAATTTCTTCGCTCAACGAATATATAGGAAGAGGAAGCAAAACAATCTACAACTAATCCTTGGTTAGCATGTGATTTTCTCATGCATGTGGTGATGAAGATCAGATGAATGTCATTAATGATTTCATTTGTCCTCATCATCAGTATATATAGCTAAGATATATACTACAATTTTGAATTCTGTACGTTATTATGTAATATT
>BSSO01006640.1:0-11740 GCA_030267885.1 Mesembryanthemum crystallinum
AAGTCAAACCATTAACATTATATTGAAACGGAGGGAGTAGTTCATATCAAGAAAAGGAGAAAGAAGTAGCGAGATGGTGGAAAGTAAAAACGGGTGAATTGTTGTATTAATACAAATGGAACAAATGCACAAATTTCATGGTTAGAGAGCGTTTACCTGTCAAAATTATGCTTCAAAAGGGTAAAAACATAAAAATGCATTAACATTTTGTAGACTTTAAAGTACGCATAGGGCTAGAGATCCTGCACACATATTAGGTGTAGATAGACTACTTCTGTTACTGGCGGCCGAAACAGGGGAATGGAGACAAAGGGAAAAAAGAGTGATGGAATAGTTATACCCGACATGAGAGAGAGTGTGAGTGGCGTTGATTGGAGTGGTCCACTGATGGTGTGTGTTGGAGCGCTAGAACAATGGTGGTGGTGTGTGGGTGGCCGAAAATTGTAGGGGAAGGGGAGTGAGCGAGAGTTTGGGTGTGAGAGATTAAGTGGATAAATGGTGGAATTTAGCGGGGTGAATGACAGGAACTAACCGTCAAAGAAGGTTTCACTTGTTTTGGGAGGAATTGATCTCAATTCCCAAATTATATATTTCTATAATCTCTCACAATATTTTAAAACCAATTCAAATACAATAAAATCTTTACTACTGTTTAAAACAATTCAAATATTAAATCTTCAACAATTATGGTTTTACCTTTGACCGTTCAAATAATTGCTATTACTCTTATTCAGCATTGATGATGTAATTTTCATAATTAATATCCCCTGAGTAACACTATTGCGCAACCGTCTAACTATTAGACGACCCAACCCAGGGAATACTTAGGGGTTACTTTTAACAACTTAGGGGCTATATTTTATAACTTAGGTTGATTTTATATTAAGTTGTAAAAAATTACCCCTAAGTCACCAAAAGTAGTCCATAAATTGCGAAAAGTCCCCATTCGATTGGTCGTCTAACCATTAGACGGTTGTACACAAGAATTTGCGATATCCCATTCTCTTTAATTTTTGAAAGTCAAATTTCAATTTTGAAGAGGGTTTTAGGAGGGAAGCAATGTGGTGTGGATATTCGACAAATAGAGGCATAAAGCTCTCTCATCACTCCGACCACATTGCTTTAATATATACTCCTAGCATAGATGTATGTGTAATGCCTCCTTATATTGTAATGCTTTGGTAATACATTTTAACATTAGTTATTTATCTAATACAATAATATATACTCTCTCTGTTTCTGAAAAATCTTGACGCCCTAATTTTGCACGGTCTTCAAGACATCACTTTGACCGTGAATAATTGTATTTATATAAGGAAAATTTGTCTGTAATAATCCAAACTATGACCGGGTTGCAAATAATATTCCCAACTATACTATTTGCACAAAATAATCCCAACTATCCATATAGTTGCAACGCGTGCACCAGGGTTAACGACGTTACCATTTCCGTTAGTGAGCTTGATATGTGGCATTTCTTTTCTTTTTTTTTTTTTTTTGTTTCACATGACAATTGCACATATTAGGGCTTTTAATCTCTCTATGCCCTCACTCTATGCCTAATCTCCCTATTTCTTCACTGGACTCTGTACCCAACTCCCTCCCTCGTTTTCACTTCCTTTCTACTATAATCTCTCTAGCTAAAATCTCAAATCTCCATTTTTTCTATCTCCTCCTCTAATTCAATTTTAATTTTCGAAAATGAAGAAGAATATTGTTAGCCCTTGCTCTAATGGGTCTTTTTCCACACCTTCCAAACCAAGGGTAGGGAGGAGGGGCATAAAAATAGGGCTTGATGGCTATGTGTTGTGCGACCATGATGTGGGTGCTTTGTGTCAAATTGCTGGGCCAAGAAACACTAGATGTGGGCAAGAATTTTTTAGTCGTCCTTTTTTGCAAGTAAATATTCAATTAGATTAAATTTCAAGGTTTTAGGGTCAATTGGGTGCTTTGTGTAAATTTGTTTGTTGAACTCTTTGATTGACAATTTCATTTTCATTGTAGACTTCAAATTGTGGAATTTTTTTTTTATCTGAAAGGAGGATTTGGATGAGTTATTTGAATGAGATATTTCACGCTTCACAATTTAATGGCCTCTGTATTTCAAACAGAGATGACAAAGAGAGAGAGAGAGAGAGAGAGAGAGAGGGAGAGAGAGAGAGAGAGGGAGAGAGAGAAAGAGAAAGAGAGGACAAGAGCTTCAAAGATTGAAGGAACAGGGATAGTAGAAATTGAATACCCAACTGCCAATTAAAGAGAATGAAGGAAGGGCTGTTTTTCGTAAGCCATGTTCTTTTTTTATTTTACTAGTTGTTGGTCCGCGTGCGTTGCACGCGGCCCCCCAAGTTGGTTATTGTCAATAGATTGTATTTGTTAGTGATCAAGATCAGTAATTACGTGGTGAATCAAGGTAAGCAACTAAAGAAATATCAAGCATTGTGACGATCACTAACAACAACATAACTATCACACAAAAACTTGTATGAAGGCCTGGTACCTTAAAGAAGAAAAAAGTGGTACCTGAAAAGTGGTGATACCACTTTTTCTTCTTCAAGGTACCAGGTCTCATGTATCTTGTGCAACCACAATTTAGAGTAAACGATCAAGAAGCCACCAAATACTGTAATATCAAGTTTTATTCAGTTGATTAATATGTTCATATATAAGTATATAACATATTGTATACTCCAAGCATAGTATTATGAAAAAAATACAAACATGAACTCCATCCTAGGAGTGATAACATTGGAATAAGAAGTTTGCAATGAATCCTCTAGAATAAGCTATGTCCTCCTGTTCAAACTCCAGTAGCAGACCATTGTTCCTCAGCTGCATAACTGAAACAGAGGACTATGATGTTAGCATATTTCCTAAGTTAATCATAAGATGCAAAATTACCAGAGATTGAGAAGTACTTGGTAGTTGTTTGGTTGAGTGTGGAATGTCTTAATTCCCAAAAAGTTGTACTTCCATGTAACTATAACTTCCTATGATGAAATGTTAACCAAACAACTATTTACCTTTCTACTTCCTGCATTTTAAAATTGTCAATCAACAAAACCACTCAAGACATAACTGGAGAAGGAAGGCAACAAAAAATGAACACTCGGCATTAAAGACCAAAGTCTAAATCAGCATTATACAACAAGAAGCAAGGCCTTTAACCACCCCTAATATTTTCCACAAAAGACATGCCACAAGAAGTTCAAGCTTTAAGACAATTTAAACCTTCGCGTTCATAATACAATAGCTTCCTAGAAGCTGCACATCAACCAAATAACCTTTCCATCACACAACAAAGAGAGCATATGTCGACAATTTTAGTAAGTACTCTCAAGAACATTCTCCGAATTACCGATATGTTCTTTTTTTAAGTAAACAACTCTGGTCAAGTTGGTTGTTTTATAATAGGTGAGTCAAGTTAGGTTTAAAAAACCACTTTTTGCTACATTGGGAACTAAAACCAGAATCTAGCCAAAATCAATTTAAAATTAATTTTAAAATCATTTAAGGGATTTCTTTCCCTTTTCTTAATTTCATTTCTATTTTCTTCCTATTTCTCCCTTTTCTTCTTCTTTTTTTTTTCTCCTTTTATTCCTCTCTCCGCCCCCCCCCCTCTCCTCTCCCCTTCCAACACCGCTGGACCATAACTTAGAAGCTTTTTAACATTGACAATCGTAAGTGATAAAATAGTAAGCTAACATCCCACGACTTTAAAAGGCAAGATGCACTCTTACACTTGCATGAAATGAAATGAAATGAAAAGTTAGCACTATGACACTATGTGACATGTTATGATTTGTAGCAAAAGACACTACAACCACCAAGTAGATAATTCTACACCTGGTACAAGTAGATAAGCATCATATCCGCTTCATTAACGGAAAAATAAAGCATAATCAGGCAATCAGAACGAAGATAAATAACTATTGTTCCTCAAGTATACTTATACGTTCCTCAAGTATACTTATACGGAAGGTGATTCGCAGTCACTGGTCGAGCAATAACATGAAAATATTATTCTTATTTCAAAAGAAGATATGTTCGAGATCCTTAGTTTTCAAGTTTTAGCTCATCTTTCACCTAGTTTACTATGCCATGCGACATGCGAAATTATCAAAGTACATGTAGGTGTACAGCATAAACTTCTTAACTTTCACTATATCTCAGTTGTTTCGTCAAGAGGCTAAATGATCAACATTTAATAGAAGTAATCAAATGTAATAACCATATGCAACAGTCGTCATGACATCAATTTAGTTGTAATTACTCTTCTCCCACATCTCTCAGTATGTTAGTGAGTTGATCATAATCCCTCATGCCAAGGCAGCATTGTAAACACTTTGTTGTTGCTTTTAAGTCAGGTGCAATACCCATAACAGGAATACTCATTAATCCAACTGTTCCAGCAACATAATAGCAATATTGGTGTAGTTCATTGAAGTTTTGCAGTTGGATACCTCATTCCGTCAACCATTTCTTTGAAAGGCTGTCAAACAAACACTGCACTATCAGAATACCTGAACTGAAAATGTTTACATATTATTTTGGTTGACATGACCCTAGAAAAACGATCTAGTGTAAAAGTGCGTTTAAAAAGTGACTTGTGCACAGTATCTGATAACACAGCATTAAGCATATCAAATGGACAGTCACTGAAGAGATCTTCCAACCTTGCCTCCCACCAATCCAAAGCAGTAGCCAGTAGGTATTATATGAGGAAGCATAGGCCCCATCAACAAGCTCATAAATACTTCCAAACCCCACTGCTTATCAAAGTACTATCCGTAAATCAAGTAAACACAAAAACAATTTAGAGTTTACCGTATAAAGATTTGTTCCTAAAGAGATGGGATTAGAGTTACTTCATCTTGATAAGTGGCCTTGAACTTTAACAGCAGGGAAGTGATAGCACAATACAACAAGAAAGTCAAATTGCACACCAAGATTGTCCCTGCATTTTCTGTATCAGGAGGCTTAAAAGTGAGAATGGTAACATAACTTTCATGTATCTCGAAACTAATCCAAATTCCAGTTGTGCATAAAAGTGAATCCAAATTATAGTTTAACCATTACAATTAAAAACTTCCAAGTGGTACTGGTACCCATCTATGAATTATCCAAGGAAGCAAAACTCAAATATTTAGGCAGCCATCAAAAAGCAGGCAATAAAGTCGAGTGTTCTTATATTTTCCTCGTGATATAAAAAATTGCCAAAAACATGTAAAATCAGTTCAATTACAAGAAGAAAATGAAGGGAGGGCAATAGTGTCGTTGGCTTTTGTTTTTCTTTGTTATTTAAAATGGGTGTGAAGCTCCAACTTTGAACTAATTAGAATTACTGGAACATCGAGATATTACATGAATTCGTCATAGTAGTTCATTTATATCATTGCCAACATAATGAACAACCAACTAATTTGAAATGGTTGTTTATGATCAAGGATTATAAATAAGAATGGATGATCATATGGCTATTCTCATATCATAGTCATAGACTCATACTTCCACTCAAAGAACAGCAGTTACATCACATTTGCAAACCACAAAGAAGTTGGTCATCTTAGCAATCTTCCGAGACATGGTATTTGGAGGTTCATCTTTGCATTTCTCTCCTCTCATTACCTTCTATTTAAATAGTTGAAACCCAAGCTCATACTTAAGGTTCTTACTTTGTTTCTTTGGGGTTTTGTATCCATCCATTTTAACTTTCTCATATGCTTGAATTCCCAATACCTGTAAATCATTCTCATTAAGATAATTTTACCCATCCGTTATCCTCTATTATAGCGACCTTACATTATACAATCTAAAGTATCACTATTAATAGAAGAAGGTCTAACAATAACAAGAAAGTGAATGGTCCTCAGTACCTCTCAATTCCTCTCTTATAGAATTATGTTTTCTTCACAATCCATAGGCACAACTAAACAAAGTAATATATAAGAGCAGTAGCATGCACCTTGTTAACCACTGATTTCTAATGCAATGTCTCACAAACCAGTCGAGGTCTCAGGCTCTAGGGTGTTCTTGTCAAACCTACCTAGCCACCAGAAAAGCTTTGCTCCAAAGTCCAAACGAATTTAGTATAACAACATCTAAATAAAATTTGGGAGCAGAACCAACTTGTTGCAGTAGAGGTCCCTTACAAAGGGCTAATGACGTTAGAATACATCCAACCTTCATTTAGTTCCAATAACTTAGAACTTTTTACAATGAGGAATTGGGACTCAAGAGCACACGGTATTAATTAAGGGTTCCTAAATATTGGGTCCTGCCGAAGTTATTGCTTAACAATTTATAGAAAAGACTACACATGTTGCTGCTGAATAATTGGTTCCTAATAACACAATATCACAAAATCCGTACTATTATAGAAACTGGCTTAGAACCTTAGTAGCATTTTCCATCTTTTGTTTACTCATGCTTAAGGCCTATGCAATAGTAGGTTACCAAATATATCAAATCAAAATGGATGTTCGCATTCAATTAGAAGCATATATACACACACAGATGGCAGGCTTCCATTCAGTTAAAGATACTAAAATTTCCCTAGCAGAAGAGCATATAGCAAAGCGAAAGGGGAAGTAACCTTAGATATCTCCCTAGACAGCTATCTCTGCAGCCTTTTCTAGTGTCCTCCTCCAAAAACTCGAGCTATACAGAAGCTGCAACAAATAAATGATGTCAAAATGGCATAGTGCTTAGGATGAAATGATAAAAATGTGCACCCTTTAGAACACTGAATTCTTATTATCTTTGAATATATGACACAATCCAACCTCAAATGATAGACTAAAAAGTAATCATTAAAAAAGACATTCAAGATGTAGAAACATCAAAAATGCAGATGAACCCCATCATATCCACCGTCACTGATGAATAATCACTGTTCTTCCCTAATTCTTGTGCCTCTTCCCCTCCCACGCTTGTTGTAGATGTCAATATCTCAGAGAATAGTTATTTCTCTTGCTTGTTTCTCAATAATTGATTGAATTTGACGAATACATCCTTAACACTTCATAAATATATCTACTGAACTACAGTATAGCAAGAGCCTTAAGATTTATTCAAACTAAAGTAAAAAAAAAAAGGGGGGGGGTTCTTTTTAATTTTTGGAAATATAAAGTACCAAACTCAAATCTCCAAAACCTGATATAATGAAATGGCAAAATAAGGAAAAAAGACTTTACCTAGGCTTGCTATATAGCTCATAGAGCTTGCTTAGAGATTAGAGAAGATGAATTAGTTTCCTGGTGCAATCAAGAAAGAAAGAGAAAATGAGAGAACATAAGGATGATTTGACCCCTCCAAGAAAAGGAAAAATAAAATAAAGTATTCAACAAATAAAATGGTTAGTAAAAACTTATGTGTTATGTAGAGATACCCAATCCTCTAAAATTAAAATCACCCACAACAAAAGAGAATTGTGATAACCACTTTCTCATAATCATAAAAACCAATTCTCTATCATTTTTGCCTTTATTTTCAGGTTGATCATGATATTTGGCAATTACATTTAACAAAGCATATATATAGCATAGAATCATAAACTCTTAAGGCATCTTTTGTCATCCATAAACTACAATCAAGATATAACATATAAATACCTGGCACTGTAAAGCTGTTGTACCCACACAATAGCATTCTTGTGATCATAGAGTCTGTTCAAACACTCAAATTTGAAATGGCACCCCTGCAGCAAAGCCTTAAGTTTAGACATCTGCAAAATGCACAACTGAGAACTGATAAATAGCCTCGCCACTCATCTCAAGGAGCGGGCTCTTGAACAATGGGGACAAATCATAAACATATGTATTGAATGAATTTTCTTTGAAACCACAATATGAAGATTGGCAATACTTTTCCAAGATGTTCATTGCCAGGAATATGCAAGGAAAAAACAAACAATAACAAAAATAGAATCATCTACATGTAAATTGGTTAGGAAGAAATTCATGTCAGGTAGAGATACCCAATCCTCCATAAATCATCCACAACATAAAAGAGCTGTGATAGCCCCTTCCTCATCAACATCTAAACCCCAATTCTCTATCACTTAAGTCTTCATTTTCAGGTTGATCATGAAGTTTGGTAACTAAATTTAGTTCTCATCAGATTAGAACACCAAGTTATACATAGCAGTTCCAACATTTATGCGTTGGGTGCATATATAAGTAAAAAGAAAAAGATTCAAACAAAGAAGATCTACAGTAGGTAAAGAAATGATTATACCACAACTTACCACGAAACAATTAAGTTAAATGCCAAAAAAAAAGGAAATTTACAATAAAAAACCTGATATCAAATGTAAAATCAAAATTGTAAAACCCCATCCCCATGCAAGAGGCTCCCCAATGTCTTCCTTTTTTTTTTTAGCTATGAGAATCTCATCTGTTATCTCCAACTCCAACAGATGCAAATCTGCTTCTTTTTGAAACATTATCCTATGATGTTTGGTTGGCTCTTTAAATTAATGATAATTCATTTAATTATCAAAGAGAGAGAAACTAACTGAGCTAAATCTCTAGCAGCTTTACTGGAACCCAGAATAGTAATGTAGACAGTGATATTTCGCAACAAAGGGAAAAAATCAACAAAAACAAAATACAAAGAACAACAAAAATCAACCCAGCAAGTGAACAAAATCCAAAAGAAAAGAAAATGAAAGAGCTGCCTTTTGATTGGTACCATACTCTCTAAGGAGTATGACATTTCCTCTCTCTTAACAAAGATGGTGATATCCCACCAAAATAGACAGGGAAAATCAATTCAATAAATTTTGGAAAAAGTGAAAGAAAAGGGCCATGTTTACCTGATGATATTGCAGCACCAATGTTATGATCGTCTCTGAAGATACGATGAAATTTCAGCAATTCATATCTAATAGAGGAGTAGGACCACAGCACAAGCCCTAATTACACAAGATAATGAATTCCATTCCCAATTTAAGATGAACTAATT
The DNA here is from genome assembly GCA_030267885.1 of Mesembryanthemum crystallinum. Lineage (NCBI taxonomy): Eukaryota > Viridiplantae > Streptophyta > Magnoliopsida > Caryophyllales > Aizoaceae > Mesembryanthemum > Mesembryanthemum crystallinum. Next base: position 8,965 of record BSSO01006640.1, read on the forward strand.
GAAACATTGAGGAGAAGACAGAGTTAATCATACCCATGTTCAGGGAAACAGATGAACCCTAGATCATGCTGCTTTGAAAGCCCAACCCGATTCGAAGGTAAAGATTGAGTGAGTTGAGAAATGGTGTTGGGTAAGCTAGCAGAGAGATGTGACGGAGGGGTAAGGGAAAAGGCATGGGCAGTATGGCAGTTTCTACAGCCTACAAGCCTAGCTCTTAGCTAAAAAAAAAAAAAACACAAATTAAAGGAAAAAAATGAAAAAGGAAAAAGAAAGCGGTTTCCAGGGGCAAGGAGCTGGAACTGTTCATTTGAACAGTGAATTGCTTCCTCGCTTTTTAATGGTTGAAAGATTTCAAACCATGCCTTGTGATGCGTTTTGCTAATCGTTTGATTAACACAAAATATAAGTTAACTGGGTTAAAGAAATGCCACCTATCATGGTCACTAAAGGAAATGGTAACGTCGTTAGCCCTGGTGCACGAGTTGCAACTATGTGGATAGTTGGGATTATTTTGCGCAAATAGTATAGTTGGGATTATTATTTGCAGTCTGGCCATAGTTTGGATTATTACAGACAAATTTTCCTTTATATAAACTCGAAAGCTTATAAAGTTTTGATTTTTTGAAAATACTATTTAAGATAAATCCAAAAATATTATTTTAACTTTGAAAATCATTATACTTTTTCATATATCAATGGTCAAAGTTTGAAAACTTTAACTTTGTAAAGTTAGGGCGTGAATATTTTTCAAATACGGAGGGAGTATACTACAATGGCTAATTTTGTGGACTATAATGGTTCTGAATTATACTTACCAAAATCTCAAAACAGGGTTAGATCAAAGATAAGTCCCTGACCTAGTATCGGAAATTTGAAATGTAAATTCAAATACCTTGACACTTGATTTAGTGATCATAGGTGGACTGTTAGTATTTGATCTGGTCATTTCACCAAATTTATATAAAATCAAAACATTTCAAACCAAAATAAAAGCCAAAAGAATGCTTATATGACGAGAAAGCAAGCAAAGACTATGGATATGACGAGAAGATGATTTGTTTAGGTTAGACTTTCTTTTTTTGGAACTACTTAACGCAAATGAGAAATTACTGTACGTAATCATTTTTATCCTATAAGTTCCCACAATACTTTTTTTAATTCTTTAGCTTTGAAACGAAAAAAGAAAAAAAGCTTCCCCATCACATCCCTCACCACCACTTCCTCGCCGTCAATGTGCAACCCCCTCATTTCCCCGTCGGCGGCAACCCCCTCATCGATCTCATGCTAGCAGCAACCCAAATTCTCCGACAATCCTTGGATCTCTAAAAATAATCATGAATCTTGTTTTCAACAGAAGGTATTGTAGGTAAAAGAAACAAACAAGTCGGCATGGTTATTGTCAAAAATCATTTTCAATGTATATTAGGGCGTGGACTCTAACACATACAACTACTTATACTAGTTTTGTTGTACTACATCCGTCCCTTGTAAACCTTAACAAACCATTCAAATACTTGTCCCTTGTAAACCTCATCCGCTCTGGTTGGGAATTTCAAAACATCACCCGCCCCAAGAGGTATGATTTGAAATCCACACCCGCTCCATTTACCCGTTGGGTGTTCGTTACCCGCCCCAAATATAAATCTCTCTATTACTTTAATCTCTCACATAAAATTTACCTTCTATTTTTTATTCCCTCTATTAGTACAAGGGCAAATTTGTCTAAAAATATTCACATAAAATTTTGCACCCTCTCCATTTCAGAAAGCTAATTTCGAGACAGAGTGAGTATTTTGCAATTTGCATCGCGAATTGGAGATCGTATGGAAAATGAAGCAAAGGCCATACAAGTTCCTATTTCAAAANAAAAAAAAAAAAATTCATATTTCAAAAACAACTGCTTGAGTGATTTATGTGACAACTGCTATAAAAGAGAAGATGACAACGAAGAGACGGTCTCAAAAGAAAAAAAAAAAAAATAAAAAAAAAATAGAAAAAGAGTCGGTCAATCTTACTAGTACTGTAGGAGTAGTATTACTATTCAATGGAGTACTTTACATTGGTAAACGAAATTTACTCTTTTTCTTTTCCCCCGGCGTGCTGTCTCCCTTTAATCAAGGAGTGATTAATGTGACAAGTGACAACTGCTTTATATATACTACAGTGGAGTGATAAATTATCTCTTGGGCAATGGGCAGTAATTTGATGACATGGAGAACCGTGGGAAGATACACTGGAGTATAGACAAGTATCTAGGACTTGCTCCTTTTAGGAACTATGACTAGTTTTTCTTGCATACAGTGCATCAATATTTGAAATGGAAATTCATTACAACTACACGCTACACCTACTCGCTACAGTCTACACCCCCTAACATGAGTTGGCAACCTAATTAACATGGAATACATAAAATAACTTGTACTGTACTACTCCATCCGTTCTCAAAATAAAGTTAGGCTTTGTTTTCTTCAACTTACATATATGTGAGTTGTGGAAAACAAAGCGTAATTTTGATTTAAGAACGGAGAAAATGGTATTTACTTTTTTTTTTTTTTGAATAAGTAAGGTCAATTTTACTTGCACTCCTATCAATGCTCCTAAAATTTACATAAACAACTTAGTCCTTGTTCTCTAGAGCTTATTTTTGTTGATTTTTGTTGATTTCAACAAAAATCAACAAAAATCAACAAAAATCAGTAAAATCAACAAAAATCAACAAAAATCAACAAAAATCAGTAAAATCAACAAAAATCAGCAAAAATCAACAAAAATCAAC
>BSSO01006641.1:0-11740 GCA_030267885.1 Mesembryanthemum crystallinum
TTCAAATCACAAAAAATTTGGTGTATGAGCGAGCTGAGTACATCTAAGGTTCTGTTTGGATTGGAGGGAAATATTAGGGAGATAATGGAGAAAATTAAAGGACGAAAGTAGGTTGGAGATATATGTGACAAATCGATGAGAATAGATAAGAAAAAGTACAAATCCAAAATTGCTTAAAAGCAACCCTTATTGCGAGAAATAAGGGCAAGATAGTCGTCTATATTTCTTCTTTAACAACTTGTCAGGTGCAATCCCCTATCCCTCCCCTGACCACCATCCAACTCTCTATCCTCCCCTCCCCTGGCCACTACTATTGCCACCGTCGTTGCCACCAGCCATAATCGCCTCACCACCACCTCCTGTCGCCCCACCGCCACCACACCGGCCACTCCCAACACCTCATTCCCTCCATGCCCGGCAAAAAATGATCAATTCTTTCACATTTTACTCATCTCTCTTTAATTTTTTAACTCCGGCCACTATATATTATTTACTTAAAAACTTTTTAGATAAATCAATTCTGATCTTTCACATTGACTACTGAAGAAAAGGTAACGGCATCCTATAGAAGTACTAGATCAAGTGCTTGATGAATAATGAAAAGCAAAGGACATACCTCATTGCTTCATAATTTTCTTAGGCCCCATCAAAAGGTAAAGATAGCATACAATTGGCCAAATCCTCTAAAAAACAAAGACATAATTCTTTTGGTACAATTTTTTTTTTTTCAACTTTCCAATAATGTATTTATGTGCAATTCAAGTTTGTGCTGCTGTCATATGATTTCTCTCAGAGCAATAGCAGCTGCATCAGTCAAAAAACACACAGTAACCTTCAAGAAAAAAGTTTATTTAATTTAATTTAATTTATTTATTTTTATATAAAAAATCAATATTTATATATGTATACATATTGATCAAGGTGGTTCCCCACATGACTTATAAAATGCTTTCATCAAGTGCATGCCTAATGCTGCCAAACATCCCTCATTCAAATTACTGGCTGGCTCTTTTCTGTTTTTCCTTTTTTTTTATATGTAATAAATATACTTGTAATGACTAATGACCCTTCCATAGTATATCAATTAATAATAGAGATTTCAAAACCCTAGTGGTGGAGTAATTACTTAGAAAAATATTTTAGAGACACTACTTAACATAATTAATTTATAATTATATTGGGAGGTAAATGTATATGTTCCATATAAGTACAAAATAATGGGTAAAAAAAGATTGAAAAGATCAATAAACTATCAAAATCTGTAATGTTAGTGCATTTTCAAGTCAAAATTACACATGGATTGCTTAGTTAATCGGGTGCTAATTTTGGTTGCAAGTGAAATTATATTCTAGAGTATTATAACCAACCTAATAATTTTATACTATATCCAATCAAATGATGATCATAAGTTGAATTAGTTGATCAACAATTATCTGTATGGAGTATAAATTATGTCTATTAAACAAAAATGTGTGATCAAATATATATGTTGATTTTATCAGTTTTAAGACTATATATTAGAAAATATCCATAATTGTGTAAAATAATGATTTCATTATTTTATTTCACTGGAACTATTTTTCAAAAAATATGAATAGTTTAAATTTTCAACACTTTCTTAAAAAACAACGTTTATTTTCAGTTTAAATTATTTTTCATCAGAAAACTCCCTATAATAATAGTACCATAATAGTACTATTAATTTGTCACCATGTATATAAACATGATGAGTAGTAAGAGTCGACTAAACATCAATTTAACATACAAAAGTACGAACACGATACACAACCTATACATATATATAGTTGCACTTACAGTCTTGCACCAAACAACATCAATTTCTCTCTCAGTCTCGCTCTCTCTCTCCTAAATAAACATACAAACAAGCAAACATTACGCAAACATAACATAACATGATAATAGCACAACATTAGGTACCAGTATGTCATCATATAACATGATCTCACACCGGTAATTAGTGCAATAAAATTGCACCAAAAGAGAGATGGCCGAGCACTCTAACCTCAATGAAACCTCTAGCTTCCAAGCTTAGCTTTGCATAAAATACATACCTAAAACGTACTCTTCTTTACACCAAACTATGATTCGCACCAACAACGCTGGTCTCTTGAATCCTTGTGGATGCCTTCGCAATGTCGCCGTTATTGTTGTTGTTATTGTTATTGTTGGTGGTGCTGCTGCTGCTGGTAATCGTTGTTTGGGACGTTTGGCCCAACAAGCTGCTGAGCGAGCGAGCCTTGACCACCCCGAGCTTGACCCTCTTTCCTATCGAGTTCACTGTACTCACCTGTTTCATCTCCACCTCGTCTTCATCATCGTGATCATCATTAGTTGTTGTCCTGGCTCTCTCTTTGGCTACAGCCTGGCCAGGTGAGGACAACAATGCTGGAACTGGAACTGGTTTCTTTGAGGTCAACCCAGGTCGACCTCGACCAGTACTACCACTACTAGCCATGCTCCTGAGCCTCCCTTTCCCGAGATGGTGCTCACAAAGGGAGTAACCCACAAGTGTCGGCTGACAGCACCTCCAACCCCTCCCGTTCACCCGGCTACACCGCGAACCTTCCATGATCGTGTTCCCTCTCTTTCCGCTGCTCCCCCTCTTCACTCCTCCATTATTATTGTTGTTGTTGTTGTTGTTGTTGCTGGTTTCATCACCAACAGCAACAACAACAACATTGGTTTCATCATTGTGGTTGCGATCATGGCTACAGTCGGGGGTGACTTTTCTTACTTGGTCATCTTGGAAACACATCAACTTGTTCGTCTTCGACTTCATCAAACTCGCATTGACACTCTCTTGTTGCTCGAAGCTCGCTCTCCTCTTCTTCAGCGGAACCGCTCGATCTCTATCGCTCCAGTTGTACTTCTCATCATTCTCTGCTTATTATGATCAGTGCAATCAAGTAGTACATATTCAACAACATACACACAACAAAAAAAAAATNAACAAAAAAAAAATTTAACAACAAAAAAAAAAAAAAAAAAAAAAAAACGTTGTTGTTGTATATACCTTGATTCGATAGCAGAGCAACAGGTCCATTATTATCATTTGGTGTTGGTGTTGCAGCAACTGCACCGAGTGTTGTTGGTATGCCAGTAGATGCGTTGCTAAAAAACGGAAAACATCCGCACAAATTCACAGCCACACACAGAATCATTTAATAACCACCAGATCAACAAACTTAGAAATGGATAATAATAATGCAGCAAAATTTATGGGTGCAAAAATGTGTAGAGAGAGAAAGTTAGAGAGAGAAACAGTGTATGTCGAAATGGTGTAGTTGCTGGGGACCATCATCGTCCCCCATGCTAACATGCACCGCAATGGGGTGAGGTAGTTTTTTATTTTGTTTTTAATTTTTTGGGGTAATTTTTTTCATTTTTGGCAGATAACCAAATATAAAGAAAAGGACGACATGAGAAATGAGATTAGATGGGGGAAAGTATGGTGGCTGGCTATAACCAAAAAATTAAAATAAAAAAAAATACTAATAATAATAAAAACAGTATTTTCCCACTCATCATCTCTACATATATATGTCTTCTTTTTTTTTAATCTCAAGAATTTCACTTTTTTTACACCCCAAGGATTTGATCAAAGTGGGTACACACAACAATAATTTGCAACAGCAAGGTAAAACCTGTAATTTTCTCCCATTAATTTCCTTTCTCTCTCTACAAATCAAAGCACCCAAAAACAAAAACAAAAAACCAAGAGAGAGAAACAAAAATCATCCTTACCTCCCACCATTGTTATCTTGGTTTCTCTCACCTTCTCCAAATCCCTGCAAAAAAAAGCACACAGATGGGTAAGGTAAGGGCTTGTTTGGCCCAAGTGCAGTTTCTCTAACCACAAAAAAGGAAAAAAAAAAATCACTTAAAGAAAAAAAAAAGAACTAAGTAATTGATTTTCCAGCTAATTTGTTAGTACTATTATTACCAAGAAATACAGCTGTTCCTTAACAGCATCACCACCACCAGTACTGGTTATAGAAGTGCCACCTTCAACGATCAAACGGCGTAGATCGGAAGCTGAGTTGTCAGATGACGTCAGTGTCAGATGATCCGACGGTTGTGCTTCTGCGGCGGGTGGATTTGCAGGATCAGGTGGTTGGCTGTGCACCATGATCACCGGTGACCGGCTGAAAAGGTGGGGATCTGAGAGAGGTACCGGTGACAGAAGGGAAAGAGGCAAAGGCACCTTCCTTTTCCTAATCCTCATGATTTTAGTGGATTCGAAATTGAGAAAGATATAGAGTTTGAGAGTGCAACCCAAAACCAAACCCAACAAAAAAAAAGAAAAAGAAAACTGATGCAACCCAAAAACAAGAAAGAGAAAATAAATGGGTTGTGTGAATTTTCTCTCTCTCTAGTGGGGGGTTTTTGGGGTGGGTAGCTATCAGTAGTCTAAATAAGAGTTTGTTGGTTGAAGTTTCTCTCTCTTACTTTTGATTTGTTGCACCAGAGAGAGAGAGGGAGGGAGAAATGGTAGTGTATGGGTGAGGGGAAAGGCACGTGCCGGAGGGGGGTGTGGCACGTGTGGAGGAAAGGGGTTGACTGGCTAGTCCGGTAGCCGGTTGGGCGTGGTGGACGGAATCAGATATTGGGAGGAGAGAGAAAAACTGAAAAGAGAGTACGGTATTAGATGACAGGGTGGAAGAAGTGGACTGGGGAAATGGTAAAATTTTTCATTTTTTTTTTTCGAATTTAATTTTTTGAAAATGCAATGAGTCGTTTTTCGTTTTTTTTTTTTTTTTTTTTTTTGAAAAGAAGGGTGAGTGTGGGGCCGACGTATAGCAACGACCAAGATGCTCTCCCACCACTCTCTTCTCTTTCATTTAATTCACGTTAGGAGTGGCACTGCCAGTGGCGCTCTCAGATGTAAAGTTTCGTATTGCCCGCGGCTACCCAGCTAGCCACGCTTTTCCCCTCTAATCTACTGGTTCCATTGCTTTAATACGGGTGCGTTTATATCAACTGAATTAAACGGAATAAATTTGAATAGGCATTGAATGGAATGGTAATATGTGAGATAAAAATGAGTTGTTAATATGAACTGAAATGATTTGAACTGAAATGGTTGAATATGATGGAATAAACACTAGCTAATTTTGTTTCTTCTTTAATTTCCAACGAACCCATCTATGTCAAAGTTTGATTATTTTCTTATTTTTCATTTGAAGAGTAATTATGATGAAACTAAATTGCATCATGAAAACATTACAACTAAAGTGTATACATGGATAACCTCTTGAAAAATCTGGCCACTAATTAGAGCTATCACTATAATAAATATATATGTTTCAGACAAAATTTTACGACGGATCTACAATCTCGTCACAAATGTGATGGCATGTGATTCCGTCCATCATGGTTCTATCTATTATGCATTAAAATAGAAATCCATAACAATAACGCCCCCTTTTTACAAAGAGACTTTCCATTCATCACCCCATCATAGATTGAGAGCTCGAAAGGATCAACCGAGTGGAACGGTTGTTTCACGAGAAAAACGGTGGTCTAAGTTGATGGGCACTTCACCAAACTTCACATGGAAAAAGAAGACATGCCCGTTTTTACCTAAAAAGTGAAGGTTATCCTGTGAAACTGGCAGAATTTTTGCGATGGTTTGTAGTTTTCTGGTGGAACGTGATCTTCACTTGTAAATACTCACTTACTATTTCGGTATAGGAGGGAAGCCAACTGTAGAGATCTTGGAGAGAAAGCTTTCCCTTTTTCTTAATCTTTCTAGGGTTAGTTTAAATTAGATTGCTAGCTCTACACTTGGTTTATCATTTAAAGCTTTGAATCTCAGTTTTAATCTCTCATTAGTTGAATTCCTCTTTTGGTATAAACTTAGTAATGAATTATATGATTATATATTGATCAATAATGATGTGTGATTGGTCTTTTTAATCTAAGATTGAATCAAGTCCTAACATATGTTGATGATGTGAGAATGATCCATTATATTTCCCATATATGATTATCGATTACCGCTTAACTTGAGATTAACACACTATGTGTATGATAAAAATGCTTGATCAACATTTGTCTAATTTAAATGTTTATTGGTTGTTGAAAGATGTCAGTGAATACTGGATTAGCTAATTTTTGAATCTAAGTTCATAAGAATGTTTTGTGTTCCCCTTGTGGTCCTGAGAAGTACTACATTGCTTAGTGCATTGGGTTCAAATGTGGTGCAAGACTAATACCTAAAGTTAATGTTATGATGATCGAATATATTTGAACATTTTCTTATTCTTTGAAATAAAACACATAGGAATACATGTAGATGTGATCTTAATTCAAAGGGCGTTAGTAATCATGATTTGGGGTTTTTGGGTGAGTATGATCTTACATATTGTTGGAGATGACCCCCAATCCTAGGTATTTCTTCTTGATTCAAAGTCTATTCTTTACGTCTGGATTTTAGGGTGTTGGAGTTGGAGTTGTTGAAAGCTGTTGTAGTTTGTTGAAACTGCTAGAAATTGTCGGGTTTGTTGGAATTATTGGTTTTTTTGTGACTCTAATATGTAGGAACTATTTTGGAGTTTGATGGTAGTTGTTGAAAGTTTTTATTGATTGTTGGAGATTGTTGGAAAATATTGGGTTCCATACAAAACAAGACATAAAGAACAGGCTCTTAATCCAAGTCATTGTTCATCGTTTAGTCTAGTTTCCTACATTAAGCCGTATCTCCATTATATTTCATCTCTTCTTTTTATCAATTTAGATTGCCTAAAATCGTGAAAACCTAGTACGTTTTTGAAGGGTGCAGTGCTAGTAGCTTTAGGTTCCCCTTTTGTAGTGGAAGCTCAAGTTATTGCACTTGCACTCAAGTTTATAAAGGAAGGCAATATCCATGGGAGCACAATTCAGAGTGATGCAAGAATTGTCATGGACGATCTTCAGCGTGACCTTTCATTTCCATGGAGAATTTATGATGTTTTGAGTATTGTTGATGTTGATAAAACTAGTACAAATTCTAGTATTTTGTTTGCGCCTTGTAGTAATGTCTCTTTAGCGCATAATTTTACAAAGTGGACATTAGCCTCAAATTTTGAAGATTGTATTGTTCAGATGCTTTGCCCACTTGAGTCTCTTCACCTTTGTAAGATTGTAATCTTTTGGTGTTTAACATATGTTTCTGGTTTATTAAAAAACCGACGACTCCTTGAGATTCAATATTATATTCCTGTACGCTTGCAGGTCTATCCAAATTACCCCAACTTCAGCTGACCAAAATAGTCAATGGACAATTCTATACCGACCTTTTATACTCCCTCAATCCCGCAATTAGCTTTCAAAAACACCATATTTTTTGTCAAAAAATTAACTTTCAAAACCAAGAAAATCCCATAACTTTCCTATAACATCCCTCCACTAACTCACAAATACAATAAAAAATATACACTATCTCTCCAATCACTCTCTCTCTTTCTATTATTTTATTCTCTCCACTAACTCACAAATACAAGAAAAAAAAAATATACATCTATTTCAAGGGCAAATATGTCTAAAAAATACTCACTTAAAATTTTGCACAAACTAATTGCGAGACGGATGGAGTATTATGTGTCAGTTGGACTTGGATCATTTACAGCTTAACTACTTTTTCAAATTAGACTCTTACTACAAATCACCAAAACCCAAACCCAATAAGATGAGCCCAACAAAACCCAGCCCACTCCACCCACAGTATGTCTGAAAAATCTTCTGTCATCTTTCACTCCCCCAAACTGCTGACTTTCTCTCTCTCTCTCCTCTCTCTCTTCCACCCCTCTCGCATTCTCTCTCTAGTTTCTCTCTGTAGTTTCTCTCTCTCTCTCTCTCACCTCTCGACGGCGGCTCTCTGAGCCGATGCCGTTCACGCCGCCGCCGCTGATGGATCACCGGTTCCACAACAATGGAGGAGAGAGAATCGCCTCCCATACCTCTTGATTCTTCTTCTTCTTCTTCTTCGTCTTTATTCACTCACACACGGCCACAAACAAAAACACCATCTTCGATTGCCTCAAAATCTTTCCCTTTACGAAGAAGCTGATGGTGCAATTCCAATTCCAGGTCTCATCTCTGCTTATCTAGTCTCAATTTTGAATTTCTCAAACTTTTCTGCTTTGTTTTTGGTGTCGTCGTTATTGTATTCTGCTTCTGTGAGGGTTCAATTTATGGGAAATTAGGGAATTTTGTGATTTCTGTGGTAGTGTTAGCCATGTTAGGGTTTTCGTCGTTTGTTTCGATTTGGGGTTTTCCTGGGTCAATTTTAGTTGACGGAAAAAGATAAAATTAGGGTTTGTGTGCAATTTCGGGGTTTGACCGGTAATGGGATGGTTATTTGAGGTGATTCGGTGGTGAAATTAGGGTTTTTGATTGGATTTTGGGTGCAATTAGATTGGTGGGAGTTATAATCCAATTGGTGTTGTTTTGGGTTTGGGCAGTAATGGCTGATCGGACGGAAGATATGATGGATTTAGATTTAAATTTAGGGCCGGTGGCTCCGGCGTCTCCGGTGTTAGTTCCAGGAACTGGGCCTTCATCAGGTGAAACTGTCAACTTAGAAGGCTGGGTTGAACCGCCTTTCCGTCAGAGTATTATCAGAGAGGCGCTTAGGCAGAGGACTAGGCAACGTTGGCGTTGGAGGCATCTTCAGATACCCTTAGCAGCACATTCCCTGCGTTTGACGGTTGATTCTGATGACAGTGGTGGCGCTCCTGGGGCTACTTCTGTCTTTCATGGTGAGCATGGTGGTGGTGTTGGCACATTGCAAGCTGGGGAAGGTAGTGTTACTGCTGAAGAGAGGAACCATGAACCAGCAAAAACATGTGAGAATCATGTGACATTGACGGAGAATAATTCAGTTGATGAGAAGGAAGATGTTGAAAAGACTAGCACTGAGGAGGGAAGCTTTTTTGATTGCAACATATGTTTGAACTTGGCTAGAGAACCCATTGTTACTTGTTGTGGGCATCTGTTTTGTTGGGCTTGCATTTATCGCTGGCTGCATATTTATTCTGATGCCAAGGAATGCCCAGTTTGTAAAGGAGAAGTCACTCTTAAGAGTGTTACTCCGATTTATGGGCGTGGGAACCATACCCGTGAGCCAGACGATGATTCGGGTATCAAGATTCCTGTGAGGCCCTCGGGAAGACGGGTTGAGAGCCTGAGGCAAACCATTCAGAGGACTGCCTCATCTTTCCCCATGGAAGAGATGATTCGGCGTCTTGGAGCTCGTTTTGAATTGACTCGGGATTTCTTTCAGCTCCCTGATGCTGATGGCAATCGTGATCCTCTTGAAAGGGGTTCCATGCTGAACAGGTTTTTAACATCTCGAGCAATACGAAGGGAACAAAGTCCAGCCATACCCCCGGAAGATGTGGTGGATTTGACACAGGACAGGGCGGAGACAATGGGACAGCGGAGGCTTCCACCTTTAACTTATAGAAGGGGACAGTCACATAGAGGGGGTGGTACCGCACCTCTTAATGATAGGCTTGTTGAGGCATATCTTCGCAGGTCTCCACCCGGAAGGAGCCAAGAACCTCAGCCTCCATCAATGGATGATAGGGATTCTTTCTCAAGCATTGCTGCTGTTATACATGGAGAGAGCCAAACCATGGATACAGCTGTTGAGATTGATTCAATGGTTTCCCTTTCGACATCCTCTTCAAGACGAAGAAGTGACCCTGCTAGAGCCTCGGATGTGGATAGCGTCGATTCTCGTGCACCGAGGAGGAGAAGACTGAACTAGAAGAAGAGAAAAGAAGAGTCTGCCTCATTGAAGACACAGTAAGCTTTAAAGATCAACAAGAAAAGAAGTTTCTGCCTCACTGAAGACACAGTAAGCTTTAAAGATCAACAACACCAGTACCCAGTAAGTCAACAACACATTCGATATTTGCAGTATCCTTGTAAGTGCGTCTTGTATCGTTATTACCTTTTAAGCGCGTCTTGTATGGTTATCACCTATTGCACTTTTTTTTATTTTTTTGGCCAATAAACTATGCAGTGATGTGTAATTGCGTTATCTGAAGCCTTTTTGCTTTTATAGTTTTGTTCTGTAATATAGTCACCTTCTGTTTTGGTAGCATTTACCTCTTAAACTCGAGGGCAGTGGAAGATGATGTTGTCGCTATTGAGCTCAGTAAGCTGTTGCTTGTGAGCTTGTTACCCTTTGCAGATATTGTTCTGGTAGATATGGTGATGAGTGGGGATTGAAACATCATCTCTTTGCTTCAGAAGGCATAATTTGTATTCCTTAGAAGTCGGGTAGGGAGAGTTCAAGTGGTTAGAGAATTTTTGGTGGGACTTCGAATGTAGGAATATTTGTATTCCTTTTGAGTCCGGAAGTGAGAGTTCAAGTGGTTAGAGCTGTTGCATGAATTACTTAGAATTGGCAAAATTTAGTTCAATCCCATTCGAAAATTAACCCAATATTTGGGTTTTGCAGAAGTTAAGTGTGAATTACTTTGAGCTTGACATAGGCATCTACATCATCATCCATGTTACTTCACATTAATGTCAAGTCCACTTGTCCACAATGTCATCTCATATTTGGATGTTGAGTATCTTATTCTCTTGTGAAAAAAAGTAGATATATTAAGTGGGAAGACAAGCTGCACTTACTTTTTAATGATCCATAAAACCCAATCTAGTAAAAATCGCACGTGTTTGCTTTAATAATCACCAATATATAGTATAGCACGTGTAGCAAAACATATTATACTAGCTTCTTTAATTTCGTATACTAAATAAATTAACATTCATGCTGTGCAACGCACGGAAAATACAACTAGTTAAATTTGAAACCTAGATACAAACTGCACCCCAAATTACTTGCTTGACAGGTCTAATTAGGCTAATATCTTACCCTTGGTATTTGCTCTAGCTTGGACTCAGAGCCAAAGCTGTAGCTTCACAAGTCAAGTTGTTTCTGCTACCAAGTCGGTGAGTTGACATGGACAAGTGATTATCTGAGCCAAAACCATGGGATCAATTTACGAGCCTAGCAAATTCATAGTTCAACTCAGGTTAAATCAGATACCATTTAGATGGGTATTAAAAATGACACCTTTTACAACATTGGTATATCAGATACCATTTAGATGGTTATTAAAAATGACACCTTTTACCACATTGGTATATTAAGAGTAAAAAACTCAGGTACACTTAATGAGCGCACATAGGCCCAAATTTTGGCCACTGGCAACGAATATTAATTTTCACTGGTTTCTTCCAAAACAATAATTCATTGTGTTATTTTTATTAATTATGTGATCATTTTCCTACTCAGAAACTAATGGGGAAGGAGAAAGTAGATGCAAAAAAGGCAATTAATTACATACCCTTGTGTTGGAAGTGTTAGGTTGAGGGACCTAATTCTTTTTCTGTTTCAAGCATGAATGATATTTGAAAGGAATAAGAGGAGAGAGAAAGCGAGAAAAAAAATGTCAAAACAATATGAAATAAAGCAAAAATTCTTCATTCGAAGGAATAGGTGATTTTTTTTTTTTTCGCCGGCCATAGTTTGGACTCTATGCACTGTTGGGCCACTTTTAATTCCTATATATGGTATCAGAGTTTTTTAATTATCCGGGAAACTAAAACTATGGTTAGCTAGCCAATCTGCTGCAAAGTTGGCTTCCCTGTAAACATGTCGAACACGAACCTCCCACGTTTCATCCACTTACAAAGTACGACATTGCATAATGAGGAA
>BSSO01006642.1:0-11738 GCA_030267885.1 Mesembryanthemum crystallinum
CCCTATTATAAGAGTGACGCTACTCTGTTATTTGTGGGCAAATTTCTTTCGAGTAAAACCAAGTTCATAACAATCACAATCAAAACCAAGTACATAACCACACCAATTTTTGCCACTAAATGAGTAAAATTTGCGTTTTCTTCATTCATCCTCTTCATCTCTTCTATAGCCTCCATAAGATCTGCCGAACCCAACCTCAATTGCTCACCCTTCAACTTCAACTCTTCTTTCACCAGCGAAATTTGAACTGATCTTCATCTCTTCTATAGCCTCCATAAGATCTGCCGAACCCAACCTCAATTGCTCACCCTTCAACTTCAACTCTTCTTTCACCAGCGAAATTTGAACTGATAAACCCACCTTAGATTCAGAACTTCTAGTGGGATCAACACCACCTTCAGCATCCCCACTTCCTACAACAAGACCATCACCCATCCACTTGAAAAACCCACACTCGTAGCAGCGAAAATAAGGCCTATAAGGGTTGTCCCTTAATTCAGAAATCTTCAATTGGGCCTTTTCTTGGAGGGCGACAATCACACATTTGATTCTTGAACTTCATTCTTGAAATCAAGCTTCTTGATGAGGAACTTTGAGAGGAAGACATTTGGTTTTGAAATTTCTAAGCAAACCCTAATTTTTGGAGAGAGAATTAGAAAAGATTTGCCCACAAATAACAGAGCAGCGTCACTCTTATAACAAGGTGTTGCAATGGTGCCAATAAATCAGAAAGTCTAAGTCTTTTGGAGGGAAACCCGAAAAAAAAGGGAAAACAACTAGCTTTGATGATAACTAACGGCAAAGTTAACGTCTGGTCACGGTATGGACTGGTTACAAGAGTTTATGATCACCATATAGAATCCAAAAAAACTGTGTCCTCCAAATGGAAAGCTGAAAAACTTAGGGTCACCATATAGAATTTCCCAAAAAAAAAAAGTGGAGGAAGACGGGTATGGGAAGAAGGATATGAGAGGCAGAGGTTGAAGTTCCAATAAACTAGGCCACATGTACCCTTAGTGATAGGACAACAGCAGGAGTAGCTAAGGCATTAATCATCATATTATTCTTATATAGCTTATTTGTTCGTTTTGCTATATTATCCATAAATTTGTTGGGAGTGATATCTTTCTACTTCCCATGAATGTTGTTTCTGCAGATCATAAGAGATGCTTTTGGAGTACCAGAAGTTCTGATAAGGTCGGATGAAGTCATTTCTACAGTGGCCGAACCTGTTACAGAGTACGAAAGCTAAGACATTCGTCTTTGATATTCTAAAAACGATTTGAATTCATCCATTGTTTAGCTACAATTTCAATATAATGTGATTTGTCCGGCTCTCTACCCATCCATTCCCCAACCCCACCTTGCCGCATCACGTATAGATCTTCATCACTTTTGACGTTCGAATATTGAGGATTCTGAGTTCAAATTTCTCCACATAGCAGTTGAACAGGGACTCAATTCAATCAAGAGGTTGGGTTTTCCACTCAAAATAGTTTGTCCATATGGATATCTCAGACTCCATGGGCATGATTTCTTCTCTCTCGCCCATGCCAAAACATTTCTTGAGCCCGCTACTACCATAGGCATCTTCCTTAACCATCCATATATGTATTGATTTCTCCCGTGCAAAAACACTACTGCCATGAATTCTGCTTCATTTGCGTCTTTAATTCCCACATGCATATATTGAGTTTCTTAGGAACCCTCCAGTGAAACACTGCCTTTCTCAGAGCGAAGAACCATTTAAGGGGGGACGACTCCATGATACTTGTGTGCTTTTCTTATTTCTTCCCTAACTTAGAACTCCTCCAAGATTGAAAGCAAATTTTCTGGGGTTGTAAGGTATTTCTTCGTTGCGTGCCTTTGCCCCAAAACTTAACTGTACCATTACCATGTATGCCATATCTGCCCACTTTGGGTCCTTGTCCTCAGAGATTAACGTATTGCTGTGAAACTATAACATCCAAATGATAACAAATTAAACATACTGAGATAAACAACTTCTTATTTTCAAAATCATTAAGAGGCATAATGCTCCCCCAGTGTCAAGCAGATCGATTAAGGCTTACAAGTTTATACTTTGTGTTGAGCTTGTAAAGTATGGACAAACCAAGCAACTACTTATGCCCTTGGTGAGCCTGACCATGAGTGTATATTCAACTGAGTCACGTTATTCTCCTTCCTTCGGAACAGTCTTCTTCTCCATGACACATTCACTTCCACGTAAACCATCCCAGAATCTCATGTCATAGAAAACTTCCTCCTTTCGAATAGATATGGTAAAAAAAAATGTGGGATCTGTTCATTTGTTACGAATAAACCCCACTCCGTCCAAAGTGAAGATCTTCGAGCCATGAAGAACATGTCATGCATGCCAAGAAGCGTGGCTGTGTCGCAGTGTAGAAAAGATGCAAGATACCATTACTGCCAGACCGTGTTAGCCTCCAAATCCGTGGCAAGGAAGTTGTTAACGTGTGTACATCACTACCAAAAAAAAAAAAAAAAAAAAAAAAGATTGTTGGTATAAGCAAAAATCCGGCGCTGAGAGCATTCAACGAAATGTCAAATCTGTCGCTAGAAGGGTTGTCATTAAGCTCCTTAGTGACGGAATTAGGCTGCCCGCCACTAAGCTTAGCAACGGAAATTAGATTCCTGTCATTGAGGTTAGCAAGGGAATACTTAATCCATTGTTAGGGGGGGAGTAAAGTAAATGATCGTTATTACTTGAGTGTATTACCATCAAAAGAGTAACAAATACTAAAGTTAATAATAGGAGTACAAGTTAGATCTACATGTAAGAATAAGCGTGTGTGTACTCTTATTAATCGTTACATCCAAGTAAGCTCCACCTTTATATTACCGTATATGCCACAAGCGTGTGTGTACTCTTATTAATCGTTACATCCAAGTAAGCTCCACCTTTAGTATATGCCACAGTAATTTACAGTGGTTATTAGGAAAGATATATGCAATTAATGCAAAACAGCAAAACAAATCAGTTAAATTTAACTGAGTTGTTACAGTTGTTATTAGAGTAGTCTTTTCCAACCGTTATTCCTGAATGGAATCTCATCACTTGACGCATGAATAATTGAATATGAAACATAATAAAAGTGGATAAATGTACAATTAATTGTACGATTAAAGAATATAGTAACACTTCAAAGTGACAATAATAGTCTATTAATTAATCCAAATAAAAATAAAATGTTAACAATAGTCAACTCTTATCATTTTATTTTTTATTTTTTTGCTATCCTCTCAGCTAATTGCGTTCTTCATCAGCAATTGTCATTGTACGGGTTGACAACTCTTCTATATGAACCATGCATGATTGAATTAATTAATTAACTAACTTAACTATCTTGATAGTCCCTTTTTTGTCATTTAGTTCAGATAATGTTAATTAAATATATGCATTCCTAAATTCTAGTTGCATTCATCATCATATGCAGGTCTCTATAATAGAGTTTATTAACTCTAATGTTTCCCAATTTTGAGCCAGGTTTAAGATAGCTTCTGAGGTTTAATATCAGTCCGAATTTTTTTTTTTTTTTCAGGTACTTAGCTTAAATAAATTCGTATAGGTGCTTTTCAGTAGATTTGAACCCCTAACTTGGTGTTTAAAGCAATAGTTTGTTTATTAATGAAAAACACCTATTAGGTAGCTCGACTTTTCTTTTTAAAAAGATTTATCTATGAGCTTAATGAAAATAGCGCATAAATAAATAAAAATAGTCAAAATCTCTAATTAAATATATATGACATTTTGATATATCGCATCACTTGGGTATTCTAGCCAATTAGTATAATATTCATACTTGTACATAAATATTTGAATTTCGCTGAGGCCAATTTGCAAAATTTCAAGTAGTAGATACAGTTTCAATATGAGAAGCTACTTAAAGAAGTTTTGCCTTTTAAAACAGTGGATTGGACGGTTTAAAAATTCATTTTCTAGCCTAATTAAAATCTATCAGGGCTCCTTTCAAAACAAAAACAAATAATATCATGTTCATGGCCAAACACCTCATATTGACGTA
Source organism: Mesembryanthemum crystallinum (assembly GCA_030267885.1). Taxonomy (NCBI): domain Eukaryota; kingdom Viridiplantae; phylum Streptophyta; class Magnoliopsida; order Caryophyllales; family Aizoaceae; genus Mesembryanthemum; species Mesembryanthemum crystallinum. The sequence continues at coordinate 4,047 of BSSO01006642.1, forward strand.
GTTGCCCCTAATTTTATACTCCAATTTTGTGGATCAATTTGACTTTTGGAGTTGACATTTGGCACTACTCATTTTAAAATAAATTTTTTTATTCTGATTATTATGTGTGAACAAATTTTTTTTAATTTAAAAAACCGAGATGATAGTACTAGTCATTTTTTCCTTTTAAGGCGGCGAGGTAATATTTTATCATGATATATTGTAAGTTTAGTTTCGTTAAACATTGTCTAATCGTATTTGTTGAAGCAAATTCAACCTTCCCCAACCTTTCCACGGTATTGAGAGTCTTACAAGAAAATCGACGTCTTTTTAATATTGAAAAGAAACGGTTTTTTTTTTCTTTTTTTTTTTTTGTGTGTGTGTTAAGATTATACGTCCTGAAATACACATGAATCACAAAGTTAGATAAGGAGAAGTTTGATTGAACAATAAAATCAAATTAGCTTTCAAATTATGGATTGTGTGGCTCTCTTTAAGATCGATACGAGTATGATTTTGGAGTACAATGTGAGGAATATACAAAAATAATATGTTTTCAACTTAAAAGAGTAGAATTTTAGATATATTCTAGATTATCATTCATATTGATACATCTTATTTTGTGAACATTTGCAAAGCTTATTAGTCGGTAATATGAAGATTGTACCTAAAACCTGGATTAAAAACTCATTCGCATCCACTAATTTACCTTGTACAACTTGCCCTAGCCCAATGGCAACACATGTTGGATGTAATTAGACACACAACCCATCCACAACCTATTAGCTTGAATTGCACCAAGCTTGACCAACTAAAAACTAAAATTACAATTGTACTGTAGAGTGCATTTTAATTAAATACCAATACATCATCAAAGATTTTTTTTTTTTTTTTATATATATATATATAAATACCATTATGTTGCCTGGGTGTCAAATTTACCAATGTGGTTGCCTGGCCATATACATTTATAATGCATTTGGATATCTTTTTTTTCAAACAGTACAGTTTTAGTTGTCAAATTGTCATTCATTATCAAATTTAATAATTACTTGCACTTTTCACTTTTTATAAAAACCAACATAATTTATTACTATATTTAGAATTCTGAATATTTATTCAGACATCCTATAAGAAAGAATGTGACAAGTAAGCCCAAATGGATGAAGTATATGATTTAATTGTGAATCTAATTGTAAATTGATTTCAATTAATATAATTGTGAATCTAATAGTGAACTTAGAATGTTGATGTTTAGGTTTTTTTTTTCTTTTTTATTTGGGCATAGAGTAATAGAGGACGCAGAAAGAATGATAGAGTAATAACCAAACTTCTCAACCTCAGAATAAGAAGACAATGCTTCTAATCATTTGAGCATCATTAAATTGATGCATAAGAAAATGTATAGTTACTTATAGGGATTTCATTATGTAGCTACTTGTTGAGGTATATTATTGGCCATAAGTTCATTGGATTGGTTCTTTGGATCGTATGTCTAAGCCCACTAAATGGTCCATCTTAAGGCCCAATCCTCATTCGCACCTATGTACTTTCCTAACAAGTATAAATACGCAACACCCTTATCAGAGAAGGGGACTTCTAGATCTAACTTGATTGTCATAAGGGCATTCTCCAATATGCCCCATCGCTAGTTTCACCTTTCTGTTTTGCATGAGAATTCGAATCATATCCAACTATGTACCACTTTTGGATTTTTTAATTCTAGTTAATATGTGCAACTTAGTATAAAAAATCATGTCACCTGAAAATAAAACTTGTAAGTTTGTCAATGTTGCGGTAGATGGCACTAATGTGCCTTCTTTTACTTCTATTTAAAAATTAGAGAAAAAGTTCATATAATGTTATTTGGCTTAGAAGAAATACCTACTACTTTGAAAACAAACTAATTCCAGCTAATATCTGGATTAGAACTATTCTGTGCAAATCATGGGAATACCACTCATGGCACAATTCTATCAAAACACGGATTCAGCCTTCTCCGGTGTTTCAAATTGTGCAGGTACTGTTGGGGTATTTGGGCAAGCAAATGGTCTATGGTTGATGGGATACCAATGGAGTACTGATGAGTGCGTTATTTGACATATTTTTTTTAGGGTAAAGCGCAATCATTTGATTGGTTTTAGGATGATTATATCATTTCTTAGGAGATTTTATGATTATCTTAAAAAAGATGACTATTTGTGGTACTTTGTGCGATTGTTGCGATTTTAGGTGAATTTTGGTACCTTGAGCCTTGCAAGAAGTATTGGAAATCAAAGGACAAAGTACGCTTGTTTATGAGAGTCTTGGAAGGCTACAATAAGTCATCAATGCCATGGAGTTGGTCGAAATTAAAGTTGGAAAGCTACATGCACAATTTGGCCTAAACGAGTTAGCTTTTCGTTTTGTGCAATTTTGACACATGTTTAGTATTTTGCCCATAACTTTTTTGTTTGAACTCTAAATGAGGCGTTCTACATGGTTATGGAAAGATAAGACGTAGGGCTACAACTTTCATGTTTTGCGTTTTGCCAAATTCAAAGTTTATGATGTTCAAAATTGAGTTCGAAGTTGTCTGATGGGAGATGACCGCCGCCCGGGCGGGCGAAATTGTCGCGAGCAGCACTGCGCAGGGAAGCAAACCCGCCCGGGCGGGCGGACTTGATCCGGAAAACGACTTGTTTTGCACGTTATTTTGGAATTGTTTTTGTAAGTTTTAAAATTTAGGAAGTGTTTTAGGACGTATGGGCTTTTATTTGAGCCTATATAAGGACTCATTAGCTATTTTAGAAAGGAGACCTATCATTAGCTAGTTTAATTGCCTTGAAAATTAATTTAGCCCTAAAATTCTCTCTCTGACTTTCAAGCAATTTTGAGATTTTAATCCAAGATTCAATCTTTGTTAATCCAGGTATTTAGTTTTTCTCCAATTTTATTATTTCATAGTTCATTAATCATGTTTGTTAGGGTTAGATTAAATTACTTGTTCGTTTCTTTAAGTATGAGTAGCTAATTTTCTTGTTATAGGGTTGATGTAGCTTAGCAAATAAAATTGATTGAATGTTGGGATAAATTGTTATTGGCATGCCATTGAGATCTATTGTATGTGATTGTTAGAGATTCATGTTATTAATTGTTCTTGAAAAAGATTCAAGCTTTAGTTGTTTTGAAGGTTAACCAAGTTGTTGATGGTTGAACCTTGGTGCATATTGAAGATCAAGTGAAGCATGAAGTCTTTGGTAGTAGAGCTTCAATTTCGTATGTTTAGACTTCGTGTAAGTGCTATATATGCCTTCGATAGATTAGAATCACGTTTGATTAAGTATGGAACCAATGTGCTTATGGTTATGAGTTGTGCTGACTGCTGATGGAACAGTTGCTTGGTGAGTACCTGTTCCATCTGGACAGTAAGAACTCGACGTATTTTGGCAATGAATTATATGGGAATATTTTCGATTATTCTTATGAGCAATCTTCTGGAAAATATTTGCATATAATTGAGTCAAGTATATTATGAGATAAAATCAGTCAAGGATTTAGGCGTTACTGTTTTCCTTGGAGAACAAGAATTCCATAAGATACCAACCTTCCTAAAATTGCTAAAAGATAAGAACTATCTTTTTGGTTGACAATTTATTATCTGTTAGCTAGCGCTCTTGACTGAATATTTTTGGAGTGTCTTCTGATTTTATCTCATAAGCAGAATTCCTAAATAGTTGGCTAATTTTTAGTAACTATATTTTTGGAGTTCTACTGTACATAAAACTCTACTATGTACCTAGACACTATTTGGGAATATTGCTTGACTAATGAGACTACCATATACACGTCTATATAATGAGATGTGTATTAGGTTGGTCTTCAGTGCTTCTATTGAGAAATCACGTCCTTACTGATTGAGAGCTCATAATCAATTGCAAAAGCACACGTTCTTCATCTGAGTATTTTCAAGTGTTGAAACTGTTCCATACTTGAGAGGTGCGACTTGAATCTTCCTTGCTTATCTTAGCACGCAGGATTACTCTTGTAATTCTTCTTTACGGGAAACACATTTTCTGATCTTAGCTTCAAGTAGAGGTACTTGAAGGGGTGATACAAGTTGGGGTTAACTTGCATGGGTGTTAGGTCTTGAGTGAGATTTAAGAGTGATTACTTGTAATCAAACAGTGCTGCTTAATAAGAGAAGTAGTGTTGACAAAATCCCTACGGGGTCGTAGTTTTTTACTCTCATTAGTTTGAGTGGTTTTCCACGCTAAATACTGAGTTCTATTTGGAGTCTCTTATTTGCTGCTTTTCAGTGGAACAGTTCCATCAGAACTGAACCACTTTGATTCAAATTCGAAAAATTTGCAACTTGCTCAAGGACTCAATTCACCCCCCCTCTTGAGTCCTTCTTGTGTACATCAAAATTCTTTGTGGGTAGTTTATAAATTATGATATTTGACTATTTGTATAGATTACATATTATTATTATTTTTTTTTTTTGGTGTCTAATTAAAGGAAAATTTTACAATGGCCACCACTTAGTGGTGGCTATTGAAACTTCTACTATGCACCGTAGATTTAAGTGAGCTAATCTTATGCGTTCATTTTCTATTATCAATTATAAGTTTGGTTGAAACCAAAAACACTTTAGGTTCAACGAAAGTAATGATTATCATTTTTTTGACTTTGTTTACAACCAAAAGCAGTTTGGTTCTGACCAAACCAATAATGTTTTCACGGCCACCATTTAACGGTGGCCGTGAAAGAATTACCCATTAATTAAATTGGGCAATTTCGAATGCGAATTGTTCTGGATGCCAGTTGTAAGGTAACCTTTATTCTAATCGCTTGGAGACGATTGTATTTTCACTTTTTTATGCGATGTTAGATGACTTATATGCTACTTGAGCTTGATTTCATCATTGTTGTGTAGTTACGTTTTGAAAATTCCCGGCCCATAGCTAATTGTATCAAACATAACAATCGAGTATCCTTCCAACTCCATCTGATTGTTCCGAGCAAAATTGACCTGGAAAAATCTAACCCGACCGGAGATATCTGATCCAATTTTATTCGTTACCCGACACCCAAGATTATATCAAAGTAATATTATCTTAAACCAACTTGATCAGATCTGATATAACCTGATATATATATCCTATTATGCGATAATCAAACTGGCTCGAATTCAAAAGCATCCGATTTGAATCGACCTGAAACCGAAATAGATGCGAACCGAAATCTATCTAATAATCAAATACTATAAACTTGTGAAATTAACAAAATATGAATATTAATGAACTAAATTCACATAAATCGAAATTTCACCCTTTATTGAGTATATAACACTATGAAACATAAGCTGAATTCATATTGAAAGGACCTAAAAAACGATCCAATCTAAAACCCGAATAAACCGAAATTTGAATTAGCCTTACCTGAGTTAGTCTAAATCCCGAACTGATTCGACCCATGGTGACCCAAATCCTGACATTAGTAAAAAACGATTCAACTCGATTTGACTCTATCCGACCAGAATAGTCTTGTGATCTGAATTAACCCGAACCAAGAATGACCTAAAATCGTAATGATTCGACCATAAATTGACCGACCCACCCGATTGGCACCTCTAGAGGAAAACCATCTCCATGCTAGCTAGTCGTTTAAACGGAAATTTTCTTTTTTTGGTACCTGATATTAGACTAATTGCAATTTGGGTACCTATCCTTTTAATATCTCTTTTTTGGGTACTTGAAATTTTAAAAATTGTCTCAATTTGGGTTATTCACCTGACGACGTTAAAAATTTCTTTAACATGCTGACGTGTCATTAAGCAAAATGTTATCGAAATTTTTAACACCGTTAATGAAATGATCCAAAGTGCGACAATTTTAAAATTTCAATTACCCAAATTGAGATTATTTAAAAGACAGATACCCAAATTGCAATTAAACCTAACATCATATACCTAAAATCAAATTTTTCCGTATTTAAAATTAGCAAAAGGTGCACTCAACATATATACAATGCAAGTTCCTCCCCAGGATACTGGAAATGCCAAGAAGGATCCATCAACTCTACTGCTGTACTCTAAACCAGTCCCTGAGATGCAAACTTTCCTTAAACTCAAGTATTAGGTAGCAATAATTTTATTAATAATGGAAGTGATGATGATGTAAAACATAGGATTGAAAGTATATTTTGTGGGAATGTGCATGCCATATATCTGTATCTTTCCTTCCTTTTTAGCTTTTCAGCTGGCCATATGGTACAGTATGGGCTAGCTAATACAGTTGTTAGTGTGGACGACAAAGGTTAACGCCAGACTTGCACACACGGTTGCTGATGAGCATGTACTAGTCCATAAAATAATTATAGTACTAGTGTATGTATCAAAGTTACTTGGTAGACCATGAATTTTGTCCAATTGATGAGTCTTAAGGTCACTTGTTTAATTATAGTTTTTTGGACAAAGAAAACAGACAAGCTAAGGCTCGCATTTTCCCACACATGCAAGTAAGTAGAACAGAGCGAGCCAAGCATGATGCAAAGTGGTAGCTGGGATGATAGAATACTAAACATTGTTTTGTTTAGGACTTGTTCCACAAATATTTAGGGGCTGTTCTTTTATACTTATTTTGATAAGTTTCAGTTCAATTCGGTCGCAATAACTTCAATTCAGTCGTTATAAGTTCAGTTTAGTTCAATTCAATCGCAATAAGTTTAGTTCAGTTTAGTTCAGTTCAGTCATAATAAGTTAAGTTCAGTTCATTTAATACTCTCATGTTTCTGAAAACATTGTTTTGTTTAGGATTTGTTCCACAAATATTTAGTTGTTTGATAGTCATTTTTGTTTTTGTTAGTTGTTAGTCATTAACTGCATAAAAACGAAATGCTCATTAAGTAGTATAAGTTGTTGAGAGTAAACTGAACTGAACTGAACTGAATTGAACTGAAACTTTATCTAGATAAGTTGAAAAGAACAGGCCCTAAGTGTAAATGATTACCAAAAAAAGTTATTAGAAATCATCTCAAAAGCTAACTTACATTGCCTTTCAAAAATATTACTCCAAATACTAATTTCAAATATCAACAGTTACTTATCAAATACTTTTTGGTGTAAAGTTATCAAATACTTTAAAAACATACACCATCTGTCCCTTGTAAAAGTTAACGAATAATTAATGGTGTGGAATTTAAGGAGAGATTGTGGGGGTTGTTTATTCCACTTTTACTCTTGAGTGTATTATAATGTGAGTGGATAATTTTTATTCCAATTCTCTTACACTCTCACAACAAAAATACTCACCATTCACCTTATTAATTGTATGATAAGGTGAATGGGTGAGGATTTTTGTTGTGAGAGCATAAGAGAGTTGGGAGAGGGTTATATGAGGTAGGTAGAGTATTGGATTATTTTATTATGTTGTAAAGATAGTGGAGGGATATATTGGTGAATTTAAATGTAAAAATTGATTTGTTAACGTTTACAACAGACAAATATTTGAGTGGTTTGTTAAGATTTGCAAAGCATGGAGAGAGTATAATTTAGTTTTGGACTTTTTGTGAGAAACCCCAATATAATTTTTTTTTTCCCTTGCGAATTTAGCACGTGGGTTTTAAAACCGATTTGCCCTTGCGAATTTAGCACGTAGGTTTTTTTTATTCACCCTTTAGATCTCATTTGATTCATACTTGGCATTTTTTTTTTTTGAAATTCATATGCTA
>BSSO01006643.1:0-11737 GCA_030267885.1 Mesembryanthemum crystallinum
ATGTACACAACAATTTTTGATTCTATATATTTATTCCAACTTTTTTTAAAAAAATAAAAAAATTAATTGAAGTTGGGACTGGTTCCAAACCGAGTATGGGTACCCAGAACTGGTTCCACCGGGTACCCAGTTGTTGGAACTGGTACAATCGGGTACCCAGTTGTTGGAACTGGTACAACCGGGTACCCAGTGGGTACCGGGTCCGGAAAATTGGTACCCGGTCTTGGAACCGGTTGGTACCGGGTCCGATTTCCTAGAACCGGAACTGGTCCCGGTTGGACCGGGTCCAAGTCCGGACCCGCCGGGTCCTGACCGGGTCCGGGTACCCGGTACCCATGCTCACCCCTAATATCAACCATCCTAACCTAATTCACTAAGATTATGAAACAATTAGCTAGGCCCTTCCTCGAACAACTTCCTAATTACATAGAGTTCCTATGTAATACCCCAAGGATTTCATGGTTGAGGATTAGCTTAAATGGTTTGATGGAACTACTCATATCACCATTGTGCATCTTCTTTTCAGGGAGCCCAAACCCAAGAAACTCCACATTTAAGCGTGTCTGGCCCAAAGTAGTATTTGGATTGGTGACCTCAAGGAATGTTTCTCATAAGTATGCGACTTGCGAGTGAGGACAAAGCATGTTAGAAAGACTTGTGGTGGTATGTGGAGCTAGTCCTCAACCAGGAGAATCTTGGTAGCACCAGCAGCCTCTGCAGGAAACTAGGGCCTTCCTAACCGAACTTAAAAAGTAGTCTAATTACACTAGGAGTATATGCTAAAAGATAAGTTAAAAATATACATGAGATATAAAAAATAATCCTACAATCAAAAGCGGAAATAAAGACTCCTCGCGGTCTCGATACAGTGTTGCTAGGTCGGGCTAGGTTACCGTCTAATCAGGCATGCTTCTTTCTCAAGTAGTTGATGTCATTATCTCCTTGCCCAGCAGGGCATCCATAGGAGGCCAGCTGCCGCTCAGCCTAGCAATGCAATTTCGAAACTTTTTCGCCCCATCTTCAGCCCCTTTGACTGCCTAATTTCTTATACCTCAAATTTGGCTTCAACTTGACAATTTTAGTTCTCTAATTTTATCACTTATTCCACTATTGCATGTGAGATACTCTATGTATAATTAAAACTGCTACTCGTGATCAATGATAAACTACATGTTATTAGTTAGTCCAATTAAGATACACAAAAGAAGTGGGTTAGAATTTAAAATATGAGTGGTGCAACAAATACAAAAATGGTGCATATGATGAAAAAAGTTTGAGTGCACTGAAACAATGGTGCTTTTTTTGTTCGACCAATGTTGATTATGGTGAACCATTATTACGGGATTTGTGATCTGCACTTCATCGATTTCGAATAACCTTCCCCGAGCAATGTTATTTACGATATACCGTTTGGTATTGTGTAGGTCGAAGTTATGTCAATGACACATAATTGCCTCCTTTTTGAAGGGTAATTGGTTGACCAAAGTACAGTTATTACAATTTGACATAAAATGAAGTATGTGAATTGAGAAATTTAATTATCTGGTAATTGAGCCTGAAAGAGTACTTGGTTGCTTAAATGAAGTATACTTATCGTAAAAATGGAGTACAACTTTGTTTAGGTAAGACTTAAGCCTCAAGTTAACTAGCCCTATTTATTGGGACAACCAGTTGCGATTCAAGGCTACCTTTGAAGAGTGAGGCTACCAACCTACCTTAGCTTGGAGTTTGTTCATATTATTATCTTTGCCACTCTCCAACTTTATAAATAGCTCAACAATTTTTACACAACTTTTTCTTGGATTTCACGCTTACACATTACATCATTGAACATCTCCCATTTACCCACCATTATTCTTGGTGGATCTCTATGAGAGCCAAGATACCTCTCTAATATACCATCAATACAACCTATCTAACTTAAGTGTCGAATAGGCTTCTACCTAATCTACCGTGCGGATAGTCTCTATTTTGCAAGTATTAGAGTATGTATATTTGATTGCCGATCAAGCTGATCAACCAACTAAAAGTAGCAAGGTGATACCGCACACAAAGGTCGTCCATATTCCTGCAGGTCATCCAAGACTACCCCTTCAAAAGAAACAAAATATTTCGGCCTCATATGTGGAAAACCTACATAGTCATATGGTCGGGACACGCTCCGCTACTACAACATTTAGAAAATGCACAAAGTAGAAGATTGTGAATGCATTAGACTCTGTAGCACGTTTAGACCCATGGTAAACCCACCAATTGACCAACCAAAGATGAAACCCAAAACATATATAATATCAATTCATGACTTATGCCATCCTACACAATGCAACTCATGAACTTCGTTTCGAGTCAAGGAGGGTATCAATGACTTTCTCGCTCAACTAAAGTTAGGAATTGGTGAGAGTCAACAATAAAACCTCTAAATCGGTAATTATTTTTCATTGTGTTTCTTTGTTGTCCATATTTTCGGGAATGGAAAGAGAGACTGAAAGACCCAGTGCAAATCATAGTATTAGTACGTATAGAATTAGAATGTATGGTAGTTTATTGTTGCTGTGATACCCCAAATATTCCCCAAATGACCAAATGGATATTTTCAATGACCACAAGTGGACAATTTGGTATATAAAAAATCTCAGGTGACATATAGGTATTTAAAATGAACACCGGCAACCATAACCAATATGGTATTTTTAAATGAAATATGTGTCATATTCCCCCAAAAGTACGCCGGAATACATAATCTCGGTATTTGTTTCATTTAAAATGTATTTATATGCCATATAATTATATTTTATCTCGTATTTTGTGGAGTATTTTCCCATTTAAGAGCTCTTAAATAGCTTTTAAATGGAAAAATACACAACTAATGATAGGAAAATAGCTCTTAAATGGGGAAATACCCCACAAAATACGAGATAAAATACAATTATATGGCACATAAATACGTTTTAAATGAAATAAATGCCGAGATTCCATATTCCGACTTACTTTTGGGGGAATATGACATGTATTGCATTTTAAAATACCATATTGGTTGACAGTGTTCATTTTAAATACCTATATGTCACCGGAGATTTTTTATATACCAAATTGTCCACTTGTGGTCATTAAAAATACCCATTTGGTCATTTGGGGTAAATATTATTATGTCAAAAGATTATTTGAAATTGTTATCGTTCAATTATACGATAATTTCCTTTTAAGAATTATTTAAATTATTTTATTTACTTCGATTATGAAATTTAATAACAAATAGTAATTTCTCATAATGTATTCTGTAAGAAAATTGAGAACTATATAGTTCATATATTTGAAGGATTTAATTAGAGATTAAATCGTTTTAATTATTGGATTAGGCCTTTAATCCTTGTTTTAATGAATTGGGCTAGAAAACCTGACTCTCTTAAGATGAGTGTTGGACTAGAGAGATGTGGGCAATAGGATTGGAATTAGGTCAACTAGGTAGTCCTAATCAACCCCAATGCCTATATAAACACCTAAAGCGGTCAATTCTCCTCTTCACAATTTCCTCTACCTTCTCTTTCTCACATAGAATTCTTCTCTCCCATCTCCTTAGTTGAGTTACTTGGCCGTGTGGCCAAAGAAGTGCCCGGCCAAGGCCATGCACCACCCCCCTCCCTCTTCTCTCTCTCTCGTCTTTCTCTCCCTCTCGCTTTCTCTCTCTTGCGCGTGTGTGCCGGGGAGCCTTAAGGGCTGACCGCTGAAAGGTGCTCCGGCTAAGGGTCAATGAGCCACCATGCTTCGGCCAAATGGTCAATGAGCCACCAGCGCTAGCCCCGATGGCTGAGGCGTGGTGGGCTTCGCCCCACGTCCTCTCTCTCTTCCCCTCTATTTCGCTCGGCCACGATACCGGTCAGGCGGTGGCGATGGTGGCCGACCAGTTGGCCAGGGCCATCACCCGCACCCTCTCCTCTCTCTTTTACTCTCTCTATCTCTTTCTCCTTGTGGGGAGGCCACGATACTTGCCATGAGGCATAAAACGAGTCTATGCGAAGCACGGAGAATCAACTAATATATGTTTATAAGACGAAGTTTTAATTTTTTTTTTTTGTTTTTTTTTTTTTTTGGTGTCTGCAAGGAGAAACTTCCTTCCTCCTTGGGCGTGGCTAAAGGGCACCTCCTAATGCACGGCCTCGTGTATTCCACGAATAAATTCGTGTAGGTGCTCCCCAGGAGGCTCGAAGACGAAGTTTTAATTACAATCACACCATTTCATTCACTCCCTTCCCTCCTTCTGTCCTATTGCCAATTGGTTATATGATAAACACTCACTTGACTTATGAATGGTATTGCTCATCTCCTCTATGTGCCTTGTCCACACCTATTGGAAGTTTGATAAAACCACACCTATTCAAGTGTGCTACTCCTGTTTTCAATTGGTAATAAGAAGAGTAGTCCACTTCAATTATATGTTAGCTTTCTCCCTCAATTCTTTCCATGTGAGTTTTCTAATCCTCACTTACTTTAATAGTTCCCAGTAGAAAATTTACATACCTCTCTGGCGAATTGAGAATTGAAACTTGAAAATTGCTTAGTCTCACCCTTGTTGCAAAGAGCTTGGTTGTTGAAGGCGTAGCATGTAGGAGAACATTCCATATTCGTTATCCAAGTCTAAGATTTCAATGTCCCTGTCCAAAAGACTTATCATCATAGTGCCAATTGAGGCTTAAATATAAGTTTGTGAAGCTGCACATCTAGTCACTTTGTGAACCTAATCTTCCACAATGAATGCAATATTTAAATATACCTTCATATCTTAAATGAATCCACTTAACAGTCATTATCTAGCTCTTAAAAAAGGTCTATGTAAGAGGTTGATTAGTGCTAATCAACGCTCTAGCTATCATTCCATACATTCTTAGAACAAGTGAAAAATCGACATCAATAGCAAAAGGGCTACCAAACCACCAATATGTGGCATAATATACAAACAAAAATACTACCATGGAACCTACAAACACGTACCCAGAGCCAAGTGTGATCTTACCATTTCGGGAACAGTATCAGGCATCCACTCCTTGAACACTATTAAAGTATGTATGGGCTACCAAACCATCAAAGCATGTATTACTACGCTCGATAGATCCAACACCCTATCTTCCTCACTAACACAGTGTAATGCATAAATGTCCCGACATCTTCTACCAGTAATATCTCCCCTGGTTCTCAATTTTGTGAGGATAAGATGTTCAATAAAATCAACACTAGAGAGTCCATAGTCAACCATGTAGCCAAAAACACATCTACTCTAGAATAAACAATTTGGTCAATAACCTATGGCTCGATCTCCACAATAACACCTTGTTTAGAAGGGCGCTTTATTGCACGTTGGAAATTGTTATTAGGTTGAAAGGATCAAATCTAGAATACTGGTGAGATAGGGGCGAGTTACGTAGCAAAAAGATGTAACAAAGAAGACGAAGGGAAGATGAAAAGATAAGGCTGAAAGGATTTAAGGCAGAAAAGACATTGATTTAGTGATGAGTTTTGTTGAAAAGTAAAGAAAATAACCCTCCCCAACCAAGAAGGAGGCTTCCTATAATTAGTTTAGGGAGTTTGGCAAGCATGAGGGAAATAACAATGAGTAGCTATAGTAGAGTTTAACTTGATACCAAGTTTGGGCACCTAGTGGAATACTAGAGAGATAAGCTCTTGTAGAGAGGGACACGGAGAGAGAGAGCGCGAGAGACTTGCCCTTCCATTATTGTTCTTATGAGCACTTAGGCTTTGTTCTCTTCAACTTATTTTTGTTGATTTTTGTTGATTTACAGCAAAAATCAACAAAAATAAATAAAATCAACCAAAATCAACAAAAATCAGTAAAAAATCAACAAAGTCGCTCTCTGCTGATTCTAACGAATCAAAAATAAAAAAATCCACTAGAATCAACAAAAATCAGTAAAATCAATAATAAATATCAACAAAAATAACATGAAGAGAACATAGCCTTTACTTGACTGAGGAAGTATGCATTTTCAATTGTATTATAAGTGAGTACATGACATTCAAATAAACTCCAATGTTATCATTTTTCATTGGCGTGTTTACCTACAGATAATACATAAGGTCAAGACATCATAAAGTATCTCTCATATAACTACACAACTGAGAATTATACTTTTAAAATTTTAATTTTGGGTACTCAGCTATTATTGATGTTGATTTTAGGGACTCAACTATTTATTTATTTTATTTTTTTTTTGGGTTTTGGTAATCCACTTTTACTTTTTAATTTATAAAATTTATTTATTTTGACAAGAAAAAGAGTTATTCTATTAACGAATACACAATTACATGCAATAAACGGGGAATAACGCTCCCTAAGTACGAATCAAGTCCTAGGCAAGTGGGTACCTTCTATGAAAGGTTTCATCTACATACAACCAAGGATCACATATCATTTAAGTAAACAAACTATCAAATCAATTTTTTTCACTAATGGTAAATTTGTTATAAGTAAGATTTTTAACACAAGAGCGCAATTCGTTCCTAAAGGGTACCAGTGCTCTAGGTCTTTTGACTTTCTTATGAATCACTGCCTCATTTATTATTATCCAGATCGAGTACAAATAATGAAATACATACATACACATAAAATTTTCAAAAATTTATAAGGTACCCTATACATTTGGATAAGTTGTGTAGAGTACTGAGTGAATCACACTTTTCTAGATAAATCATTTAGCTCATTGGGTGTTTACCCAACTAAACAATTTGACACACAATTAAAACAAAAGAGATACTCAATTAATATTTTGATTAACTTGACTAGTTTTTACACATAAAAAAAGTCTGATTTTTTTTCCCCAAATTAACAAATTTTATAGAATCCTTTGAACCTATGAAGCAAAAATAAAAATAAGAGGGTCATATAGTTTTGAAGGTAAAGTGAATTCCCATTCCCTTGATTCCTTTCCCTTTTTTTGGCAATTAAGAGAATTTTATTAATTACCAAATAGGCTTTAAAGTACATATTACAAACCACCAGCAAAACACATCTAACCCTTTTCTAGCATCAGAGGTTTGGATAGCTCACCTTCTAAGAAGGGTATCTATCCACAACCCACATCATATGCTTAGGTTAGATAAGCTAAAACCACTCAATACATCAAAGTTCTACTTTCAATATAGCTAGCTACATTTTCTTTAAGTCTAGCTCTTACACAAACTAAGTACAGAATGCTGTGCAGGAGCCTTTCAGGGGCAGTAGCTGATATGTTAAATATACGCGCATTCCTTTCAAGCCACACAGAATATATCATAGTTGTAAAACTCATCTTCATTGCAGCTGCTCGAGCAGATTTTCCTTTAGTCACCTTTATTATATAAATACACACATTCCTTTCCCTTTTGCGTCTTTTATAAGCAATTTATTTTATAAATTTTCAAAAAGTTAATGTAATAAGTTGAGTCCCCAAAAGTTACAAAAAGAAAATTGAGTACCCAAAACCAACAAAAATAAAGTTCAGTCCCATAATCTAAATTCATTGCAAGTTCAATCCCAATTGTATAGTTAACTTGTCATATTCTATATATGCAACAAATTTAATGCAAATCTATATAATTAGTTTAAAACACATAGATTCAGCCACAAGCTGACACATCACCCACCACATCATATGCCACATCATCTGTTGAGTTTGCAAACAAACTACAACAAAATAATTATAAGACCCATAAATGTCAAGCATTAAAAATACCTTAAATGCAAATAAAAAGGGTAATAAAAAAGAAAAGAAAAAAGAGGAATGTCAATAGTCAATTGTAAATTGGTGGTTATATGATTTGCCTTCTCTCTTTCTACATAACTTTATATCTCCACTGTATCAAGTTAAATCCTTTATACTTCAAAATAGTTTATGTAGAAGATAAATAGAATAAAATAATGGGTTTGAGAGGATTGATTTCATCTTTAAGTTTCTAAGATTAAAATTGTGCTCACCTCAAAATTTTTGTGGTATTTTATATTCATTGTTTGTAATTTCCATGTATCTCCTTAAAGACGACTCTAATGGTACAAAAAGAAAATAAATTTTAATGACTAATTTTAATTATATGACGAACATCCCGTGCGTCGAATGGGGCACACACTAGTTTAAATTTTAAATAAAGAAAGAAAAAGCACCATATCTTTTCATATTCTCACCAAATGCATATTAATCTACATATAATTAGCATTATATTAAAAGATGATTCAATGGTAATCAAGTCTTTCATATTTATTATCTCATTTTAATTGCAATTAGAATGCAAAATAATATTGTTTGGGTTGCACATAAATCAAACTAATATAAATACTATTAGAAAATAAAACAACGAATTAAAAAGAAAAAGAATAAAAACACAAAGTGATAACATTTGAAGGCAAAAATAAAACAAATGAAACAAGATTCTTATTTAAAACTTATAAAAAAAACATTCTAAAAAGAGCATAAAGATTAAAATGCGAAATACTTAGTACATAAAATATCAATTAATAGCCAACATCTTTTATGTAATTTTAATAATAGATAACGATAACTAATTTTCTCAACTCTCTTTTTTCTCCCATAATTAGAAAGAATCACATACATTTCAAACTAATCTACTTTAGAAACAAAAATAATTAAAAAAACATCCTTCCTCTAGAAATTTTAAGAAGTGTAACTCCTAACCTAATTTCAAACCTACACTTATTGAAGTTTTTAATGAAAATTAATACTAACCATCACACACTAATAATGTTTTTATTTTATAATTGTTAATGAAAACTAGTTTGTTACCACGTGCGATGCCCGGATTAGAATTGTGATAAGTTGATTGTTATAATATCATTATCGCATTTTCCTTTTTCTTTCTTTGTTTATAAGTTCATTTGTATAACATTTTTTTCTTGAAATTTTATGTGTTTATTCGCTTTAATGTGAAATTTTGCAACACATAATGCATGCTTTGGAAATGAAATTTCACTCATGTTTACAATTTTATCTAATTAAGCTTGAGTGGAACCCAAAAAACATTCCTATTTGGAAGGGGATTTTTTGCTTATTAGAATTGGTTAAATTTGTATTAGAATCTGTAATCTACTTTACTATTTTGTTAACTTATAAACTTAGATGTCCTTTTACGAAAATAAAATAAAATAAAATTGGGTGAGCTATTTTTCTGTTAGAACTACAATTGCATACCAATTGAATTTGATAGGTCTTCGTTTATTTTACTTTGAAAGTTCTTTGATATAACATTATTAAAAATTGAATCAAAATGAGTTAAATAAATATATTTAATGTCATATCATAAATAATTCAGATAAAAATAGCACATATGAATGTTGGAGTAGTTGGTAAAGAGTTAGTATTAAAACCCAAAGTTTTGAAGTTCAAATCTTCTTAGTTATGATTTTTATTATTTTTAAAATTGAGAAGATGAATGTGGTGCTTACATGGCAATGCATGTGACACGTCAACGTATATGTGGCAGTATCAAGTGCTGACATGGCATGCTGATGTGTCGGGCTTTGGTTGAATCGTTGTGTTTTAAACTAATTATATAGATTAATATATACTAACCATTACACACTAGTTATTTTTTTTATCTTTAACTATAATTTTATTACAAATAAATATTACTTTTATCCGCTCAAATCTTGATAAGAAATCAAGTATGGCAAACTATTTATATTATTAACTTAAATTGATGAGTGCATACAAATTTTTGTCTAACAACTTTTGAAAATCAATCAGTGTATACATATTCTATAACGACCATGCATCGCACGGGGGTTAAAAACTAGTTATGAATTTAAATCTCGTCACACGAAGTAGTCAATGTTGATACTAAAGAGCGAGTACACAAAACGTGGCCGCAGTTACAACACGCAAAAATCTCCCAACACAACAACGTTAATGAGGTGGTCATTAATTACTTTCACAATGACAGAAGGTAGAGATGCACCATGGAACATGACATACGTGGCTGCGCTCGCATACAGTTACTTTCCAATTGAATAAAGCCCCCGTAAAATGATAGAAACGAAATTCACGCTCCCATAGTTCAACTTTACATCATAAAACAAACTCACGCTCTCGAAATATGACAGAAATGAAACTCACACAAGCAAAGTTCGACTTTACATCATAAAATGAAATGAAAAACGTTGATGAGGTGGTCATTAATTGCTTTCGGAATGAAAGAAGGTAGAGATGCACCATAATACACGGCATACGCGGCTCCGCTTGCAAACAGTTACTTTCCAATTCAATAAAGCCCCCGAAAAATGATAGAAACGAAACTCACGCACCCAAAGTTCGGCTTTACATCATAAAACGAAATGAAGAACATTGATGAGATGGTCATTAGTTGCTTTCACATTGAAAGAAGATAGAGATGCACCATAGCACATGACATACGCGGCTCCGCTAGTAGACAGTTACTTTTCAATTCTATAAAGCCCCTGGAAAATGATAGAAACAAAACTCACGCACCCAAAGTTCGGCTTTACATCATAAAACAAAACTCACGCTCTCGGAATATGATAAAAACGAAACTCACGCACCCAAAGTTCGGCTTTACATCATAAAACAAAATGAAGAACGTTGATAAGGTGGTCATTAATTGTTTTCACAATAAAAGAAGGTAGAGATGCACTACAGCATATGACATACACAGCTCTGCTCGCAAACAGTTACTTTCCAATTCTATAAAGCCCCCGGAAAAAAATAAAAACGAAACACACGCACCTAAAGTTTGGCTTTACATCATAAAACAAAAGTCACGCTCTCGAAATATGATGGAAACGAAACTCACGCACCCAAAGTTTGGCTTTACATCGTAAAATGAAATGAAACTCACGCACCCTAAGTTCGGCTTTACATCATAAAATGAAATGAAACTCACATACCCAAAGTTCGGCTTTACATCATAAAACAAAACTCACGCTCTCGGAATATGATAAAAACGAAACTCACGCACCCAAAGTTCAGCTTTACATCATAAAACGAAATGAAGAACGTTAATGAGGTGGTCATTAATTGCTTTCACAATGAAAGAAGGTAGAGATGCACCATAACACATGACATACGCGGCTCCGCTTGCAGACAGTTACTTTCCAATTCAATAAAGCCCTCGGAAAATGATAGAAACGAAACTCACGCACCCAAAGTTCGGCTTTACATCATAAAATGAAATGAAAAATGTTGATGAGGTGATCATTAATTGCTTTCACAATGAAAGTAGGTAGAGATGAACCATAGCACATGACATACGTGGCTCCGCTTGCATACAATTACTTTCCAATTCAGTAAAGCCCCCGGAAAATTATAGAAACGAAACTCATGCACCCCAAGCTGGGCTTTACATCACAAAACGAAACTCACGCGCTCCGTAAAATGATAGAAACGAAACTCAAGCTAAAAATCCAGCTTTACATCATAAAACGAAACTCACGTATCAAAAGGTCAGCTTTACATCATAATAAAACAAAACCAAAACGGAAAAAAGGAGATGAGTTTACAAAAAGTAAAATACAATAATACTATGCTGTGAGCTCTTTTTTGTCCCCTTATTTACATATAGTACTTCTTTGTTTGATTATTAATAATAGAAAAATTTGCCAATAACTACCTTTTAAGTTTCACTTTTTGCGAATAACTACCTTATAAATTTTTTTTTTGAAAATAACTACCTTTTAACCACTTTTTTTTTGTCGATCACTACCTCATGCCCTATTCCGGCCAAT
>BSSO01006644.1:0-11734 GCA_030267885.1 Mesembryanthemum crystallinum
GTTTAAACAATTGATTAAATTCGAATGATTTAGAGGAATAGGAAAGAATTAATGTGTAACAGGAAATGTGTGAAACATGAAGCTATGTATTTTAAATAAAGACAATAGCAGATTCTACATGCAACATGTTTTTTGGTGTGTTGGCCTAATATACCTCGTCACAGACTCACAACAATGTAACGGGATAAATCACAAAAATGATAGCATTTAATTTGATCTATCACATGAAGTTGTGAGTGTATTACTTGGACAGAACAGAGAGTGAAGTAGCAAAATTGCAAAATTGATGTTTATGTTGCATTTTTTAAGCCCTGAAGTGAGTAAGAGGACCTTAAGTGAGTGACTTACTTTATATGGTGATATATATATATATATGTCATAGAAGGATTAGAAGGTGATGGCTGGTAATAATGAAGGAAAGAGGGAATTCGCAAATGTAGACAGTCAGACTAAGAAGAGGAAAAAGGTAGCAGCAGCTGAAGTCAACGAGGTATGAGAGTTAATGAACATAAGAAATGAACATTTGAAAGTGTACGAGTGACATGATATGATTTTATTTTATTTATGTTAACCAGAAAAGTGCAGATTGAATTAAGTTAAGGAAGGGTGTGAAGGTATGGGCTATGCCACTGATATTTACATAATATGTCATGTTTATATAAATAATGCAACCTGAGATGTATGTTGATTGTTTGATAGGTTAAGAAGGTGATTGATCAGCATGGAACAGTAGACGCAAGGAGTAGAAGACAGTCCAAAGAAGTGGTGAAGTTCGAAAAGGTAAATAGATTGATTTCTTAATGTTTGTAAATGTACTTGTGTCCAATGATTGATAAGTTCCATAATATGTTGCGATAACACTTTCCAATGCTGCAACCCAATATGAACTGTCGTTCGGAAACATTCACTCGGATTGTAGCAAGATTTGATACGAAGAAATGAAGAATTGTCGAGGAAATGGGTTTTAAAGGGTTGCTTAATATTAAGCTAACTGTATTGCCCAGGCAACTTTGCTATTGGCTGATGACGAAATTCGACCCCGTGAATAGAGCGCTGAAACCACGTGATGGTGATGACTTAACTTATTATTTGGCGCCAAAGCATGTCGGCTGGGTCATGGGAATTACACACGCAAGCAGAGATGTGCCCTTAGAAATTGAGGATCCTGATATGAGATCTAGGGTGGAAGAGTTCAAACAAAACTATTCAATGCACCGGGGGGGATTGAAGATGAATGAGATAGTGGAAGTTGTTCAAGCTCGACTCCTTTAAAGTGAAGATCCGGTAGTGGAGGAAGGGTTTAAGTCAAGCATTCTTGATGATGGCGATTGGCATGATTTTAGCTCCCACAACATCGGCCAGCTTGTGCCTTAAGATGTTGCCTGCAACAAGTGTTGCGCACGAAGCGCATAAGTATAATTGGGGGAAATTTGTGTTGGATATGCTGATTAAGTTTGGGAAGATCTTTAAGAAAAAGTTTGAGAGGAACAGTTATGTAGCAGGCTGTGGTGGTTGCCAAATATTTCTAGCGATGAGTGCTCGCAAAATAATAATATTTTTTTATATGTTGTTTTTTAATGATTTGTGGGAAATGATATTTAATAACTCTGTGTTTGGACTGACATTTATTAACTATGCATGCACAAATCTGTTTCATAAATATGTGGTAGTTATTTTACCCGGATCGTTTGAAGATCCCTCATGTGAGATGGGATTTTAACTTACCTCGCGTGACGGCTTGGACTCCGTCAGACTTGAAAATGGCAAGGAAGGCTGATACAAGTGAAGACACAGTATACGGCCAATGTGAGGTAAGTAAATAATTTGTAACAAAATGAAGTGAACTAATAACAGTTGTTTAAATTGAGAAATTAAATTGAGAAAATATTTGTTTTCCAATAGATGATCGACGTTCGTTATGGGTTAGAGCATCCATTGGAGGGGGGAAATGCATCTCCTCCGTGTCAATTGTTAGGCCGTCTTCCAAAATATGATGACGAGGAGGAGGAATCATATTACAGACATGAAAGACAGCAGAAGCACATGAAGCCTCTTAGGTCTGAATTGAATAAAGCTGCGGCTGAAGAAAAGGCTTTACAAAGAGATAATGGGGAAAAGGCGAATAACAAGAATAAGAAGACGCAGCCTCAGGGGAGTAATGCCAAAAACAAACGAAAAGTAGGTCCAGGAAGAACCAAGCTGATGCCAAAGAAGTATAAGCAAACGCAGAAGCAGCAACAAGGTTCTAAGGAAAAGTGTGTTGGTCTAAATGATCATTTCTTTGCAAGTGACGCTGGAGATAAGACGAATATGGAGAATAATCAGACAGAGCAAGATGAGTACCTAAAACAGATCCCTCGGATGAGCAAGCATCTGAAAAAGATCCCTCGGATAATGCGGTAAGGCCAGATATGCAGGAGAATGGGCAAACCGTGGAGGGGTAATGAGTGGTTCGACGCTTGCATTTGTTATTAAGGTTCACATAAGCGCACCAGGAGTCTTTCGAGTGTAAGCACTTCCTTATATAGTGTGGTTAATGTACAGTTTCACATCAAAATTGTTGATCCATGACGGTGGATTGACCATCGTGGTAGGATCCTCATTTGGGATCATTGGTGCCTTTGTACATCTCATCCTATCTCTATCGAAATTTATCTCTTGCCGGTGTACATATATGTGTTGCTCTTGATTTCTATCCCGTTTTGCGTGTACTACTAAACGTCAAGTTCTGCAATGGTGATATAGCGGCCTGTTCACTGTTATGACGTTGTGGAGGTGCGTAACCGTGACAAGATAGAGTTTATACTGACCGTTTTAAACAACATACCTACCGCGTCGGTTACCTTGGATGCACGACTAGTACCAATCCATCCACTTCCATTGATCATCCCCCTCACCTCATCCAATCTCCTCCCTCATATTGTGCGCTCGTTGATTGACGCATACCAACCTCAAATAAGATGAAATTTACAGTGTAAGACATGAACCGTGGAGGGGTAGTGAGTGGTTCGACGCTTGCATTTGTTATTAAGGTTCACATAAGCGCACGAGGAGTCTTCTGAGTGTAAGCGCTTCCTTATATATTGTGGTTAATGAACAGTTTCACATCAAAATTGTTGATCCATGATGGTGGATCAACCATCGTGGTAGGATCCTCATTTGGGATCATTGGTGCCTTTATACATGTCATCCTATCTCTATCGAAATTTTATCTCTTGCCGATGTACATATAGGTGTTGCTCTTGATTTTTATCCCGTTTCGCATGTACTACTGAACGTCAAGTTCTGCAATGGTGATATAGCGGCGGGTTCACTGTCATACCATTGCGAAGGTGCGTAGCCGTAACAAGATAGAGTTTATCCTGACTGTTTTAAACAACCTACCTACCGCGTCGGTTAACTTGGATGCACGACTAGTGCCAATCCATGCACTTCCATTGATCATCCCCCTCACCAAGTCCAATCTCCTCCTTATTGTGCTCAGAACATGTCTTGCTTGTTGATCGACGCATACCAACCTCAAATAAGATGATATTTACAGTTTAAGACATGAACCATGGAGGGGCAATGAGTGGTTCGACGCTTGCATTTGTTATTAAGGTTCACCTAAGCGCACGAGGAGTCTTCCGAGTGTAAGCGCTTCCTTATATAGTGTAGTTAATGAACAATTTCACATCAAAATTGTTGATCCATGAGGGTGGATCGACCATCGTGGTAGGATCCTCATTTGGGATCATTGGTGCCTTTGTACATCTCATCCTATCTTTATCAAAATTTATCTATTGCCCGTGTACATATAGGTGTTGCTCTTGATTTTTATCCCGTTTCGCGCGTACTACTGAACGTCAAGTTCTGCAATGGTTATATAGACGCCTATTCACTATTATACCATTGAGGAGGTGCTTAACCATGACAAGATAGAGTTTATACTGACTGTAATAAACAACCGACCTACCAATCCATGTGATCAGTCGCCTCACCTCATCCAGGCTCGATTCAGGCTTCCTCAGCCCCAGGCTCGACATTGTGCGCCGGTTGCATGGCTTCTTCCTGAGCCACAGGCTCGATATTTTTCACCGCTTCCAACTTCTCATTCTCCATTTTAACCAGGAGCTCAACAAGCTTGCGATGCAGTTTAGGCCCTTGACGGGATGCCGATGCCGCATGCTGCTTCAAGTGCTGAAGGCCATAGAACTGCCTAAATTGACCGGGACGCCCGTTGCATGGAGGGCACCACCAGAGTAAACTGGCCCGATAGTGCAGCTCTTCAACGGTCCAGCTTCTAAACGCCTTGCAGAACCCCCGTAGCAGTGGTGGAGGTTTCTTCTGCCCAGCTCGTTCATCCCCTTCAGAGAGTAAACTGAGTCCTCCCCGGAGAAGTATTCGGATCTCTATTCAGACATTGCTTACAATTTAGATGATAGATAAAATATGTGAGATAGTTAGTGATTGAACTGTATGATATAGTGACGGGTATGACATATATATAGGCAAAGTGAAACACAGGGTTTGAACAGTGGGGCCACTAGGGTTAACCACCTACCACACATACAATTAATTAATATTACCTAAAAAGCATAATCATTGACCATTATTCCTAAAATTCTTAATTGACTCCATACATATACTGTTTGAGAGTAATAATTGTAAGCATCCTTAACGACGGTCTAAGTTCAACGTGTCATTGTGAGTGATATCAGTTATGAGTGTGCGTAGTATTGTACTTGAGATTTATCGTTAAGGTATCATTTTAACATCCTAACCGTAGAAAATCCTCTCGTACACAATATTAAAAAACTTATGATCTTTAATATCTAATACTACGTTTACCTCTTTGATTTATATTGTTCTTCCCCTTAATTGGTTTGATTATGAAACTGCTTTTTATTTGTGGGAAATGTTTCCTACATCTCTAGTGTTGGCTTCTAGGGTTTGGAAAATGTCCCATTCATTGCATGCAATATTTGAAACCAACAACTTCCAAACTATTTAAATTAGACTTATATACGCGTGCCTAAGTTAATATAGTCCTTTAACGGCAATTGTATATATTGTACTCGTTTACTTGGTGATATAAAGTACAAATTGGATGGTGTAATGTAATTGTTTATGTGTCTTTAAGGTGACATAATATGTTTTGTTTTATTTTATTTTATTTTATTTTTCCCGTTCTTTTCATGTATGACATAATAGTAGGGCTATGCCCTATAGCAGTGTAGGGGTTGGAATACGTCCCATCTTGCATGCCCCAATTGATGATTACGTGTTAAGACGCCGTGTAATGGTATCACACATAATTATCTGTCACGCGTCGATCATTGGACTGCATCAGTATAAATATAGAACCAGACTCGATAAATCCTATAGGGTGAAATTATGGACTTTGGTTTGGACTTTAGTCAAATCCAATTCCAATTCAAAATATTTTGGATTCGAAATTTTGTGTCTAAATCCAATCCGAATAAAATTTCAATTATGATTTTTGAGTCCGAATCCAAATCCAAATTTCTTTTCAAAATCCGATCTAATCCATGTTATCCAATTTTTTCCGTTTCAATAGATAAGGCACTACTACAGAAATATGATATTACGTCGGCTAAACTACGTCAAACCGACGTTTGAAATGAGGTGGTGGCATTTTTGTAATTAAATTTCATAGTTTATGTCGGTTTTGGTCAAAACCGATGTAGAATTGTAATTTCTTACGTCACATTTTGGTTGAACTGACGTAGATACGTCCGCTTTACTTTTGTGGGGTGAAATCACTTTTCTGCCAAAGAATCCCAATTCCCATTAACCCTAAAAGGAGAACCCGCCTCATTCACCCTCTATCTCTCTCATCCCTTTCTCTCGTTCTTTCATCAATGGCGCAACATCTGGGTTCGAAATCAAATCGCGAATCAGAATTAGCTGCCAGACAATGAAAATTGGGTTGCGCCGGTGACCTCGAACGGCCGAGCAGACGACGTTGTTCAGACGCGACAGACCAGATTCGGTAGTGCCAGGGGATTTCAAAATCAGGTCGTGAATCAGCTTTATTCGTCTACTTGATTGTTGGTCACTGATAACAGAGGTATGATTTTCAATTTATAGGGCTTTAACTTTGTTGGAGATTCAGTAACTAGATTCAAGTGAGATCCAATAACTGGATTCAGAAACAGTTTCGAGTTATTTCGTTTGTTTTGCTACCAATTTCACATAGTCATGGAATTAGGGTTTTCATTTAGAAAAATGAGTCAGATTCTCTTTCTGACAAAATAAAAGAAACAAAATATACATTTCCCTTATGCTTGGAAATGAATTTGGTCTCTGAAAAAGTCTTGCTATATATTATCTGTTTTTAATTTGGGTTATATGGTTGAGTACCTGTTTGTGTCTAGTCATCTCCTTTGCTTGCTTTGTGCTATATATTCTCTGTTTTTAATCAAGTCTTGCTACAGATACTACGTCGGTTTATCACGAAAACTGATGTAATAGATGGCATACTACGTCGGTTCTGATAAATAACCGACGTAGATACCCCTTTTCTACACCGGTTATAAAACCGACGTAATAATTAGGAGTTTATTACGTCGCCCACCTATACGTCGGTTTTTGAACCGACGTAGAAGGGCAAAAAAAACCGACGTAAGATCCACTTTTTGTAGTAGTGATGAGACTTTTAATGCTGATACTAGTCAACCTAAATATAAATAAATGTGATACACTATATATTATTCATTCCTAGGTGCACAATTATGTGTAAGGCATTCATTTTAATGAGCCATCATCTTTATCATTTATTTTTTTTTTGGATTTGATTCTTCAATCGTTTTTATTTTGGCTTCACATTATGTTTATCATTACATTGATGTTTTCAAAAAATATTTAGAGAATTAAAATGATTTAAAATAACCAAATATGTAATTAATCATGCAAAATGAAGCATTACTAATTTTATAAAATAAAAAACTTTATTCATGTAACAATAAAAGAAAGTTTGATGTGATTATACAAACTAATTATACAAACATCTCTTATTGTGACTACTGGTACAATATCAAATACCGATGTGACTCGATTCAAGCTTCCTCATCCCCAGGCTCGACATTGTGCGCCGGTTGCATGAATTCTTCCTGAGCCGCATGTTCGATATTGTCCGCCGCTTCCATCTTCTCATTCTCCATTTTGACCAAGAGCTCAGCAAGCTTGAGGTGCAGTTTAGGCCTTTGATAGGATGCCGATGCCGTATGCTGCTTCAACCGCTGAAGGCCCTCGAACCGCTTAGATTGACAGGGACGACCGTGGCATGCCGGGCACCACTAGTGCAAACTGGCCTGAAAGTTCAGCTCATCAACGGTCCATCTTCTGAACGTCTTGCAAAACCCATGAAGTAGTGGTGGAGGTTTCTTCTGCCCAGCTCGTTCGTCCCCTTCAGAGTAAACTGAATCCTCCCCGGAGGAGTAATCGAATCTCTCTTCATACATTGCTTGTTGTGTAGGTATGAGATATAATTCTTTTTGATGAGCAAAATAAGATGAGAGATGTATTATGAGAGAAGTTAGTTATTGAACTGATAGATATACTCCATTAAAGAGATTAACATATATATATAGGCATGCGAAGTGAAACACTTGGGTTACTCACCTACCTAACACAATAGTACTGGTTGAAAAGGATAACAATTGACCAATATTATTCAAATCTTAATCGGTGTGACAGATATACCGTTTCATATGTACATACAATAATGGTTCAATTTATTGATTGGCCTGTTACCAAGGTATGAATGGTAAAATCAGTCAATATCTAATGAAGTACTACTTGCAATGTAATTCATCGACTCTCATTAAGGAACTATATTCCAAAAAGTAATTATTGTATTTGACTGTAATAATTCTAAGTATCATTCAACATCTTAATCTAGCATTTCTTTGAGATTTACAGTAACATAAATTCATCAGTGGCCGTTTAAATGATGGTCTAAGTTCAACGTGTCATTGGGACAGTAAATCATTTATGGGGTAATACATATAAAGTTGGATATGTAAATGAAAAAAAGTTTATTGTATATATCAGGTCTTTGTGTTTTAGTGAGATGTAGAGCAAAACAGCATAAAAACCTCTCTCAACAAAATACCACAAAACTTGTTATTTCTTCCCTGCGATGATGGATCCCCATTCATCAGTAGCACAAGCCCAGGAGAGGTTGAAGATGGAACGACTGGTACGACAAATTACAGTGACCAATAGAAAAGTTATTCGTGTCCATTGGGCAAGTACAATAGCAACAAATCTTGTACGGTCGAGATATAATCTGGAACAGATCAATGCACTTCAAGAATTGAGAAAAACAGCCAATTGAGGAGGAGTATGACCGAGTAAATGATTTTTTAGAAAATTGGAAAGAAGTGGATGGGGGCCAAGCGTTGTACAACAAATTGTGGGACCTGTACAAGATTCCGTCATCTGATGATGAAGACGGTTAAGAAGCGATGCACAAACAACCAATTGAAGACAAGGTCAAAGAAAATGAACAAGATAAAGATTAGGTTCATATACCATATATAGTTTAACTTACAATCAGATGTTTGATATTTTTGTTTATCATTGTTATTATTGACTTATCACAAAAAATGCTACTACTTTCTAAGTGTAAAAAATAGGGAATCAATTTTTATGTTAAATATTGCATGCATATGCTTGTCATGAATGCAATTTAATCGATATAATACGTAGAATATATTGTCTAATCTTCAATTTCAAATACTGTACAAACATGCTCTTATTAACTCACGAAGTAGATTGAATAAACATTTGTTGAATTAACCAGAATCAAACTTGAGTCATGTACTGATCTTACGGATTCTCACCATCGGCAAATATGATTGTTACTTTCTGAATTCAGATATGAAGACATATATATAGTTTCTAATTTGATTTAACTACCAATAACTACCATGTTACTTAAGGGATTGTTTGGATTTTCTATTATATAAAATATCAGGATCAACTAATACAATGTTGAAATTTTTGATTCTTATCGTTTTTCCCCATTGTGATAATTTATTTTTTTAATCTTAAAATCATCGTGGTTATTATGGTCTCATTCATTGCATACCCTAATTGATACTCATTCTGGTAAATTAAAAGTAACTTATAAGGGACTTGATAATTTTTATGTAATATTTCGATATATTTGACTCTTTAAGAAATGAATGATCATATTGTAGTTGTTTTCTTGATGAGATATAGTTGTTATTGCATGGTGTCATTATTTATGTGATTTTAATTGGTTATTAAACTAAAGTGTTTGTTGATTTGTCTTTCGTATAATTGATGTGGATATGGAAAAAAAAAGTAGGGCTTATGTCCAATGGCATGGTAGGGGTTGGAAAACGTCCCATCCCCAACTGATGAGTACGTGTTATGATACCAGACATGGTATCTCACATAATTTGTGACAGGCGTTGATTATTCACTTACACCAGTATAATTTTTTTTTAGCAAAAAGCGACATTGATTCTCAGATTATTATTTGAAAATAACTTAGTTATTATTGTTGGTCTAACTTTCTTATGATTGATATTATATTTCTTTGTTAGTACATATCCACCTTTATCATATGTGTAAGGCCTCCAACTTTAGGGGCCGCATTTTGAATGAAAGACTAAACACATGACAATCCAAACTTTCAAGTAAAAGTTTTTCTTATTCTGTCAAAAAAATTAATTTTAAAGATGATTTTAGACCTCAATTAATACATAATTGTATCGGTTCCAGTACATCTGAACTGTCATTTAAGTGACTATCCATATCATAAACTCAATTTCATCAATATTGTAGCGGTTCCAATACATCTGAATCATCACTTGGAGTACCTCTATATAAGGAATACAAGCGAACATTTGAATCGTCATAAATTTTCGCTGTGCCAACTGCATTTGTAAGTGTCAAACTGGATAAAATAAACACTGGAAACAATAGCCCCATCACCACCACCACCACCACCACCACCACCACCACCACCACCACCGCCAACACTACCCATACCACCAACGACCCAGTAGAACTAATGATGAAGACTGTAATGGAATACGAAGGAGCATCACAGAGACGTATATTTAACTTTGCATTTAATTTATTTTTGTAGCAGTTTTTTCTGTCGGATACACATTGTATTTTGATACTACAGTTTTGATTGTGATGAATAGTTGCTGAAGGAATGATTGCGGATGAAAGAGAGACAAGCATCATTGAGGGGGATCCGGTTAACCAGGCGATGGAAACTATGAAGAGGACAATTAAGGAGGAGAGAGATAAGGTCACCCTGCTCAAGAAGAAAATATGTGAAATCATATGGAAGGTCAAACTGGGGACACTGAGGGTCAATTGGCTGACAAGGAAAATGATTGTCGATATGTTCCAACATATGGATGATTTCCAGAGGATGTGGATAGGGATTATGAAGAATTGAGCGAATGGTGGGAAGCTTAATCGCTTAATTAGGTTTTGGGTACGTACATGCAGGTATGGTGTTGGTGGTTCATTGCAAGTACTTTATGTAACTGTAGACACCCTAATCGGTGTCTCTTAAGTCCTCGCCCCGCCCGATGACAATACGATAGCCGACTTGGAAATGATGAACACCTAAGGCAAGATCATCCTACCAAAGATTTTGACTTTTTATGGCGTAGCCCTTTCTCTAAGCTTTCCAAAACTTCAAACGGCTCCTCAATCGAAGTCTCGGGTCAAAAGTTATGGACGTATTTGTATTTCGGCACAAAATCGAGCATGAAGCGAAAAATGGTCCAAGTATCTACCCAAATTCCCCCGGGAATCTCAAATGGACCCGAATCCATGGATAGATACCATATTGGGATTTTTAAGTACAGCCCACATTTGAGTTCTCGACCAATCGGAATTCAATCGTACAGCATAATTCCCAGACTGCCCCAAGTTAACTCAGACCGCCAGACCGATCTCACCACCGGTCTGGCGGTGGGAGCAAGTGGTCCCGGATTGTTTTCTTCGTCTCTTTCTGCAGTTTTGCACCTATAAATACGTCCTAAACCCCTTCATTTCAAGGGGGGTAAGATCAAGCAAGCAAATTGATTAGAGGGAACTCCCCACATAATAAAAAAAAGGTCAAAGCAAGGTTACTATGCCCAAATAGAGAGAGAGAGAGCTAGCCTAATCTACCTCCATCACCATCCTCCTTCAACTTTACACCACCAAAATCATCTCCACCTTCATCCACCTTCAACCACATTCATCACAAATCACACCCAAACACCACAAATCACACCCTAGCACCACAAATCACACCCTAGCACCACAAAACACACCCAAGCACCACAAATCATCCAAGCACCACAAATCACATCTAAGCACCACAATACACCACTCAAGCACCCATTTACATCCTCCGAGGATCGAGATCTTGCCAAGATCATACTCAAGCAAAAAGGTGTTCTAATCCAAGGAGCTATCCCGAGGGCACTCTACTTTGGTGAAAATCTCTTTTCCTCATTATTCTCCGTTTTAACATCTTTTTATTCTTATCATGATTAGCTCTTAGATGATATTCATTATGTGATTTGTTGGCTTAAATTACTGGTCTTGAGATTTAAATGAATTCAACACGAATTGAATCTCATGTTCACATGGCTAAACATCACTAAATAAATCATGTTCATCTAATCTATTATTTTGCAAAGCATGTAATTTGTAAAACGTCCTAAATGGAATCAAT
>BSSO01006645.1:0-11734 GCA_030267885.1 Mesembryanthemum crystallinum
AAATTTGATCCGTTAATTAATTGAAGTTATTTGCACATATTAGTCATGACCAATTAAATTAAAAATAAAATACAAAAGTCATGGCCAAATAACTCATCAGTCACGACTAATAGCTATAACATACGATAGTACCATCTAATTACAACATTAGATTTACCTAAATAAAAATC
Organism: Mesembryanthemum crystallinum; assembly: GCA_030267885.1. Lineage (NCBI taxonomy): Eukaryota > Viridiplantae > Streptophyta > Magnoliopsida > Caryophyllales > Aizoaceae > Mesembryanthemum > Mesembryanthemum crystallinum. Next base: position 171 of record BSSO01006645.1, read on the forward strand.
TAAATAATTTATAGTGGTTGCAAATAAATTATAATGGTTGACAACCACTGAAATTTTTTTCCCCTCAAACAGTAGTGTCAAATACTCAAATGAAACTAAGGTGGTTCATGGTTGCCAATTTGAGAAAATTTTATTAAAGTTGAAATTATTTGTACCTACAATTCTTGCATTATTTTCAAAACTGACAAAAGAAAAATTGAAAAAAAAAAAGTTTTAAAAAAAGAAATTAAAATCGACAACTAGCAACCATGCCAACAGAATCAACTTTAAACCCTCATCATCAACTTGTTCATTTTGCCTTCTTGTCTACATTAGGACTATTGGGACAAGAATTATGACCAGAATTTGACAAAGGCGATATTACTGTTGAATAAATTCCTATAAGTTTGATATTGTGGTATGGCTAGAAGAAAAAAAAAAAAAAAAATTAATGCCACTCATGGCAGTCTGTGGTATTCTATTTCATAAACATCACTTCTTTTATGCGCATTTGCCTTCTCAAATGGTTGCATTATGTCATAAAGTTTCAATGTTATATAGTACTTATATTCATTTTTGACATGTTAACTATACTTTCAAAGTTAATTTGCTAAAAAAAAGTAAGTTGAATCTTGAATGTCACTTGGAAAATTAGTAATCTAACTTTTAGTCTCCTACCAACGGAAAAAATCATTTTGGTTGTGTTTTTTTTTAAAGGATATTTGATGAGAACATTGAGATGAAAAAAAATGCAAAACTTGATTAGCTAGATTTATAATTATAGAATGAAAAATTTACTGCGGAATAGTATATATAGGAAAAGGTTGTAATTAATTTTTGCAAATGTATTAGAAATGAATGAAGAAATTGTTGAGATAATGAAAAGCTAATTGTGCCATGCTCATATCCTATATTACAATTGTGCTAATCGAAACTAACGGTACAAGTGTGAATAAGATTGTTAATGAATAAGTACGTGTATTCGTATACAATTGTCAATTCGTAAGTGTCTAAGACTATACATTTCGTCATTCACATTCTGCAGATAATTATATTTAGCAACTTGCTTCTCTCACACGTATTACTAATTCACCAGTTCAGTTCAGTTCAATTCAGTTTGGTTAAAACTTGAATTCAATACGACCTCAAACTAAGAAGCACCCTTCTGGCTATTTAGCATATGTTTATCGGTGTGGTCTTCCTCGGACTTCTCTTGAAAATGACCACCATTGTTGTCCTTTCTAGGAGGTGCTCTGAGTCCAACTGTGACACACATTCCTGGTTTTGAGCTTCTGAATTCCTTCAGGTGCAGCTTCGGTAGCAAGTCTTTGGGATGAGCTTTTCAGAATTATCGATTTCTTGGATCACTTGCTATATCAAAAAATTAAAAATAAAATACTTAACAAATTTCAAAGAAAAAAAAGGACTATCCACTTTTATTGTGCAACTATATCAAAATTCACTCTCTTCCCACCCAATATTTGACATGTACTGCTTTATGGTGATCATGAGCGCTCAATTTTTACATGAAAGCAAACTAAACCTAGTTCACGAATCTATTAAGACGTGTATATATACAAGACATCACACTTTTTTTTTTTTTTTTTTTGGGAAAAGGCAAGGAAGCCGAGCTCTAAGGCCCATATAGCCTAAAGGCGAAACCAGAAATACTACCCTACACTCACAAATGGAGGGCAATGAGACTTCAACCTCCGACCTCAAGGTTGGAGGTGTGATAGCTTACCATCTAAGCTCCCAACTTTTGCTCTATATTGACATCACATGACTATATAAGAATTACTTGCTTCACTTATAGATACTAACTGAATCTTCACAGCTTCAATTCAACAGTTTGGCATGATTTCTTAACATGTTTCTGAAGTCNGAATTGAAACCCTCAACCTTTAGGAGAATGATACTACTAACCACTTGAACATCTTTTGACAGTACTTTCTAATGAATTGCAAATGCATGCATACATTCTTGAGAAAAAAGATAAAAAAAACTTATATGGCTTCATATGATGCGAGAAATAACGGGCAAATAATAGTTTTCTTATATTTGAATTACCTTCATATGGAAGTCACCATTCCTCTCTCCTTCGTTTATTGCGTCTATTTTATGATTTTCTACGACTGGAGGTTGTTCCTCTACTGCATTGTCATGCTCCTTAGGAAGTAAAACTTTGATCAAAACTTTGGCTTCACTGAAGTCTACAATGTTATCATCACATCCAACTCGTCAAACTCTATACAAGTTTAAGGAGATACAATTGAGAAAAAAGAGAAAAACAAAACGAGATAAGTAACATAGCATAGTACTTTCTTACCTGCTTCTATCTTAATTGCCTTCTTGATCCACATCCTTAAGTATCTGCACATCCAAGAATCAAAAAAAGAGTTTAGATATCTTGATAATTTATAAATTTATGCGGCATGTCATAAGACAATGGCTACTTTACCTCTAACAGTTCGGCCAAAGACGACTTAAATGCAGCAGCCCATTCAGTAACTAGGCCAGAAGGGAGTTCATCGAGCGCAAGCAAGCAAGCAAACCTCCGCATCTGAAAATGGAGAAGAAAGGTGATCAACATTTTCTAGTAATTAAATAAAGGAAAAGTGTCTTGAAGCTTCAATTCTTGTTCTTATTACCTCTTGGCTTCAGCTTGACCTTTCACCCACTTATCTAGATCGCAAAACCCCTGCAGAAATGGTAAAAAGATATGACTAAAAATCTTCCAAATAACACATCTTCCTAGAACCATAGCCGGTGTTCATTACACACTTATAGTGAACACAACTATAGGAAAGGAGAAAGCCAATAGCAGAAAATGAACTTCGATGAACAAGCATGAGATATGAGAGCCGGAATGAGCATTCCATCCATTTTGCTAAAGACCGTTTTACTTCTCTTAAGTTGGTGCCATAGGGACTTGAACTCCAAAGCCAACTCATTGACGAAATATATTAGTCAGATAATCTTGGACACGAACCGGCCATAACCCAACTCCCCCCACCCCACCCCCCCGGATTGAAGTTTGTGCAAGCATCTAATTAAGGGAATTTTCATAGTGTATCCATATGGTTTCACATATCACACGTGGTACCCGATTTTTATATTTACGGCACACCATACCCTTAAGGTTTGGAAATGATACCGAGCGTAGACAAAAAGCTAACATCCATTATAAATTGGCTTTACCTGCTGAGTTTTCATATTTTTTGACAATTTTACCCCCAACCCCCTCTCTCTGATTCTCTCTCCACCCCCTCCCATGCCCAGTACAGCTACAACCCAGCCTCCCTATGCTCTCTTCCTTTCTCTCTCTTCCCTTCTCTCTCATCAAGCCATCCATAACCCTCCGCCACTTTGATCTCTCTCCCCTCCCTTCATGTCAGCCATGGCAAAAATCAATAAATCAATTGCAGATGTCAAACAACCAAATACATATCCATGAGACTATCACAATTGTAAAATTTAATTTTGCTTTTCGTAGCAAGAATTTCATTCGGCCTCATTGCTCTTTCTGAACCTAAATTGCAAAAATCAAGATCAAATCGAACAGTGGTGCATACACTGGGTATAAAAAGTGAGACCATGAACAAGGAAAAATAGCCTAATGAGTACATCAAAACTTACTGAAAAACATAGGGTGAAGCTGAAGCAGGAATATTCTTGTATGTGGATGAATTATATGGTGAATTTTCTCGTGCTCCTCGCTCTTCCGCAGAAATAAGTCAATAACCACATGCATTTGCTGCGAGGAGCTCTTTAAGAGCCCCAAGAAAAAAGAAAGGAGTACATATTTAAATACACTATTAATTGGAATAGAATTTTAAAAAGTATTACACACTATTACACTAATAACTGAAATAGACTTCATTCAAAGCAACAATTGTCATCAAAGACTAAGTTAAATGCAGTAAATACCTTTAGAATCTCCACGTTTATATCCATCCTTTGAAGCTTCATCAACAGATCCATCAGCACCATATCGGACTGCAAAAAGTTAGTCAGTGCCTGAGGTTGAAATTGCTAAGTTTCACAGTAGTGTAAGAGGCACAACCAAATAGGTCATTCTAAAAAGCAACAGCTACTAACCTGATTTTCGCTGTCAATGAGAGCTTCCTTGATCCTCAGGACAGCTTCAACCAATCAACGCATTCACCAAAACCTTCGAGGGTCAAATATATTAGTACTTGCATTCCTTAAGAAAATTCTCCAACTCAAAATCTTCCGAATCTATGCCCATGCTATAAAAATAAGATGTTTCACCTAATTTTGTGACACTTAGAAAAAGTGTGAAGAAAAATGTGGAATCAAAGTGATATCTTTCTCGAGGGTCAATTGTTTATGAACGGAATGCGATCAAGGATGCAATGGCATCTGTGATGATTGAGAAGCAAACAAATCTAGAGGGATAACCAAAAATATTATCCCTAACGAGACTAAAAGAACATGAAGAAAAGGGAGGAGATAAAAGAAGAAGAGAAGCGAATTAAGTCGAAATCAAATATTCAATCAAGATTTGATCAGAGAGCACACCATGCATAACAGAAAGGCAACGCAAGCACAATATTATGCACTCAGTGCAATCTAGAACAGCAAACGACGATGAAAACTGAGAGGAAGAGAAGAAAATCTCAAATAGGGTTGGGCTCGAGATAAAGATTGAGAACTCCTCCTCCAATCTATAGTTACTCAATATTTCAAATTAGTTTTAAGGTTCCCAGATGAAGCGGTATTAGTTACATAGACAAAATAGGTTTAAACAGCATCAGGTAATATGATTAGTTGGCCTTTGCAGATTCAAATTCTACATGCACATCAAATTTGGTGGCATTTCAAAGGTTTACCTATTATTCAATTTCTGAGTTCCATCTGAAAGGTGATCAAATCGAAAGGCAAGTAACTAAGGTATAACATAATAGTAGCATTTACTTCACAACACTGAATAAGACTTCACTATGAATGCACAGCTAGATCTTCTACTGGTGCATAACAGTTTCATCGATTGCTAACGAGCAATCTTCTATCTCAAACATTATGGTCTTATGCTATGTTTCTTTACATGATGACAATCCCTTGTGAGAATCTGCACTTGTGTTGATATTCGATGATTTGTGTTCAATCTGCTTAGCATTAGTGCAGCAGTTGGAGAGCAAGAAAAGCTATTTGATCCATATTGAACCGCAGTTGTTCGTAATTAGTAGATTAGGATGTTATTGCATTACAAAAATGTAGTGTCGATTTATTTTTCAATAGAATGGTTGAGCGTTATAATGATAATCATCTCAAAAGCCACTTGAAAATGCCACTAGATAGAATTCTATCAAGGGGTGTGAGTTGGATGTCATGTAGACATCGGATTTGCAATCATTTACCACTCATCATCAACACTAACATCAACATATCCCAATGCCTCCAAAAAGACTCCCGACTAGGCGGGATAGGGAGGGTCCGTTGTATGCAGGCTTACCCCTGTGAGAACAGAGAAGTTGTTTCCGTTTGACCCTTGATCCGAAGTGCGACAACAATCAGCATCTTCACAATAAATAACAAGTGCGGACAACTTTATTAGCCATTTTGATTTAGTCTATTATAGTCCAAAGCCAAAAGGTAGTGAATCATTTGCCACTCATAGACCTGTCAAAATGGGTTGGCTCACACAAGTACATGTAAAGTATTTTAGGGTTTAGGTCAATTTTTGATTATTTATAGCTGGTTTTTCCTAGTGTGGGTTAAAAGATCAGTGCCATAACCCCAATAAACGAGTTGGATTTCTAAGGAGGCACAAAGACTTGATAGGATTCAAACCCTCACTTTAAAATCACCCAAGGTTAAGTGTTTCAGCCTTAAGAGCAGGTGATGGGTAAAGGGTTACCAAACGCTATGGGAAACAATATCCGACCTCAGGGACCTCCTATGACACATGAGGGTATCCATCAAAAATGGTTCACAAATGAACACGTTGGTCCCGTGACATTCTGGATCGTACGTCTCCTCAAGGTACATGAAGCACATTAGACATGCATGCACGCTCTTGGGAGCCATTTGAGTTTTACTACATGGAGATTATTGGGGACCAAGGCTAACTCCAGAAACCCTTGAGGGACACCAGGGGGCCTTCTCCAACGACCTAAGTTCAAAACACCCATAGCTTCAGTGTTAGGGCCTCACAATTGGATGACTACTAGAGGGTTACCCAATGCTTTATCTATTGTAGTATAATTTCCTTTATAAAATGAACCGAGTTCAAACAAGGGCAATTAAGTCTCAAAGTTGCCTACCTACAGGGTAGATCGATCTAATCATCTATGTATCTTAGATAAGTCAAAAGAGCACATGTGAAATCTTTCAATGATTCATGCTTTAAAAACACATGAAACAAAAATCAAAGCATAGCAATGAGTGGATGTGATACAGATGGAAAGCTTAGAAAAGCTCGAGGCTGCACATTTTTGTAAGTTGATACTTGATAATCATCACAAGACTGAACCAGGCTAAGCACAACAAAGATGCTAGTAACTAGACCTATGAAACAAGTCTGGGTCGGATCATTTTGGGCTTTGCTAAGTTAATTGCAGGTTGGATTTTGGATACAAGCCCATTTTCCGAGTTACTTTCAGCTTTTCATGAAAAAGTGCAAAACCAAGAAAAACATACCTGATTCAGGCCGATTTCCAGGTCAAGCCTACTTTTGAGTTTGACATGGTTACTACTATCTAGAGACAGCAGCAAATGACTAACAAAGGTTTGCAGCATCCCCCTGCCGCAGTTGAGGGCTTAAAAATTGCATTCCTTGTTGCCAATAGACGCAAGTCACAAACTCTCCTACTTATACAAGAATTTGATTCGACTACTGCTCTCTAGTGGTGTATATATATGTAACATTTTATTACAGACCCAAGATCATTTCTGAATCATTGTAGTATATATTATGCATGGTTACAATCCCCAATGCAGCAAGTATAACCATTACAAGAGGTGCACTTCCTGGATTTAAGCTCCCATAGAAAAATTTGAAACCAGTATTGCGAACTTGGGACTTCAAATATTTGCATGAAAACATGATTAAACTACACTAGGCAACAAGTTATATATCCTAGCAGAACATAAGAATTAGATATCATTATATACCTGATAGCAGAACCTGGGCCACTGACTGCAATACTGAAGACGTGCCTCGAATATTTTTTGGAATTTGAAACAACAGACGAAGAGGAGGTCCACAAAGTGTATCAACAATTCTGGCATAATCAGACAAGTAGTTTCTTATCAGCCATCATAAACATGACTTCATTATGTTTTCTCTTTGTTCAACACAGATGATCAACTAAGTTGGTTCTTCAATTTCTTCTGAGGTAATAGATGATACAGTGACTACCATTTACATGACTTTCGTAGACATTTAACATTTCCCTCATCCAGAAATATTCAGAATCAAGTAATAAAACTTGAGGATTACCAGATCATAATAATGAAAGCCCCTCAGATTTTACTACTCCAATGTGATTCTTTAACATGAAAGTAATACACATTTGCCACAATCCTTCTTCTCTTTGATACACACAACAAATTCTCCATTCAAGTTGATCACTTATAGTAGCTAAGGAGAAGTAATTAACATGAAATTCACTCGGAAAGCTGAATATGAACAAGAATTGCTCGAAATAATACCAAAAAAGTAATCAAGGGAAAGGTCATGATAGTGGCAAGGGTAATGTTTAACAACCCTATCATAATATGCAGCATTTATGAAAAAAATAAATATGCAGAACGTAAAATGCAAAAATAAATAAGAAAAATTACCTTCCAGAGCTTCATTATCATTGCTTCCATCTTCACCTTCCAATGTGGCCATTGATACTTCCATACTTGAAACCATATAATGATCCCAATAAATCACTTGGTGAGTTTGACAGGACCAAGCTATAGGAGCAGTATTAAATGAATCCAAGAGACGTTTCTCGACTAGTTTCTTCGATGTGGTGCTCCAAAAAGTAAAAATATATCTTTTACAGTGGTTAAGGCGCACGCAAAGGTTCTCTATCCATGTGGTACACACAAATCACTTCTCAACACAACCTCGATGGTTAATTTCATCCATTGATTGACAAGAATATAGTAGCAAGATCTACTCTTTCATAAATTATGCATCAAACCTTCCCATAACTACTAGTCACACACACACGCAACATTTCCAATATTCACATGAGAGCAACACTGATGGAGTTCTAGAGAGAATGAAAGAAGCCAAGAAAAGTATTAAAGATATTATAAGGTTATTCTTCAACATCAGTTTGTAGCTTCCAATCAAAAAGAGTAAAACATTTCTCTTAATAATACAATAACATGCTGTAAATTCAAAACATACACAGAAAATGAACACACCCAATTGGTGAAACGGAGGAGTATTTCTTATCATCTACTTTCATCATTACTAGGTCATTTTGCATACTTACTTGAGAGTCAAACAATAATTACGATGAAAACGTGCCAACCGCTAAGCTAACATGGATTTATTTGCCAGACATTCTTCCTTATCAAGCCATTTGTTTATAACCATGAAAGATTCCTTACAGTCAATGGCGGAATGGAACTTGACACACAAAAGAAGTAGGTTGGGCCAAAGCTTGAACCCACTATTTCATGGTTTAATTTTGTATTTTGGACAACCCATTATATATAAAACCAATAACTCAAAAAAAGAACTGGATGGGACAGCCCCTTCCTGAGCTAAAAAAGTTCCATCTTTGCTTATAGTGCTAGCCTTGTTTGAGACAGTGAAATGTATGCGAATACAGCCATACAGGTAAAGAGAAGCTAGTGGAACATTAAAAACCAAAGATGTAAAGCCAGAGGTCTTAGTGTACTGAAAATTCGTCATAATTCATGTTTAGGGCACAACTATAAAAAAACGAAAGAAAAAAGAAAAGAGAAAGCTCTCCATTGAAGTAAAGTTATCATCTCAACATTGTGTAGTTGTTGCTCCTGGCTCTTTTATAGCAAGAGGTTCATACCATTTAGGACCAAATCCAGCAGCTTTTCTTGCCTCTACATTGAAAGGAGGCTTCAAGGGCCCCCTGAAATAAGTTCTAACTGTTGTGTGGAACTTCTGAATCACTCCCTCGTCAGATTCATCCTCACCTTCAGCCTCTACTCCACACTCATGAGCTGGAACTGGAATTCTAGATCTCGAGCAAAGATATTTGAACCACCTTACACCAGCAGCACAGTGAGTTATTTCCTCAGGGTAAACCACGGTCTCAAGCAGATCAGCTGTCTTGTGATCACCTCCACTGCGGAAACGGGAAATGGTTGTGGGCACTACATCAAGTCCTCTAGCCTGTAGTAATATCCCACCTCAATCAGTGAGTAACAAATGATATGTTGTCAAAATAGCATAAAGCCCACTATAAAAATATAGCTGGACCAGAATTTGAACAATTATTTACATTGTTGACAACAGCTTTACAGCAGAATTTACACAATATATTTGAAATGCTGAGATAGTTATGATATGATCGACACAGTACAAACTTGAGTGGGGCATCATCTCTAGGGCTTCGTAACAGTTCAATTGATAATCATCATGCAGAATAAAAGCAGTAAACCTATGGGCTTTTCTGGTCAAAATTGTTTCCTGTTCGGTCTAAGTCCTCTAGAAAAAAAGATAATAATAATGCACCAAAAATGACAATGCCAGTGTTTAAAACTGTAGTGACAGCTCATGTGACAAACTTTCCAAAATGCAAGAACAAACAGGTAGAGAATTTGGTCGCTACTTAGTTACATGAAGTTCAAACATGATGTTGGGAAAGATTTTGACCAGAGCATGATTGTTGTGCAACTCCTTTTTATATGGTTATATTTTGGAACCATATCAAATTGTTACAATCTTCAAGGAAAACCCTGCCCACCTATGTTTTGCAAAACAGTTAAAATGAGAAACTAATGGAGCAATAGATGAGATCCTTAGATTATTCTACTGAGCAGAATTACCTGTTAAAAAAAGTCATCCTAAGATTTTATGTTTTTTACGCCCTTCCTTTGCAATTTGCAGCAAAGCAAATATTTTAAGCTACCTCTCTCTAAAACAAGGAATCGCGAAGGAAGCAAAACTGGGCAGTTTTCAGTGTGATGAAGTTCTGAGCTTGTTCTTGCTGAATGGTTTCCTAGCTCAATCTTCGCTTGATTACTGATCTTCCAAAAAAAGGTGCGACTCCTTTGTCAACGTTCTTTTCTTTACTTTCTGATCTTTATTCATAATTTTGTTCATTATGCTAAAGGGCCAGCAAGCAGTCATGAAGGCTCCAACCTCATCTTAATGTTAACCTAACTAACACAACTCATTATATTACCATGAAGCATAAGCTTATGATGTGTTTATATTCTATCTGTGATGGGTTCAGTCAACTCACACACTTTACAGGCAGATGAAAAACTATCAGACTCTAAAATTGACCTTTTTACCCCAAGTGATGAATGCGAGTATGCCACAGTCAATTTAAGAACAGTATACATAGGATCACTTAACAGCCTAATACAGAATATCACTATGACATCCTATAAAGGGAAAAACCCAATGTAGACTCTTGTTTTTTGTTCACTTAAGCAATCATAAGGGAAACTAAGGAAGCAGGGCTTAGGATAACAAAGAACTCACAGATTACCTCTAAAGCGAACTTAATAGGTCTATCCTCAGATTTTCTGGACACCGTTTCTACCAATCCCCATCCAAGTCATTCTAGTATCACCATTCCAATACGCGGTGCATTCTTCCCTCATCTATCCGTTAGAAACATCAAAGTGAAACAGACAAATAGCATACTGAGCCAACAATAGCATTCCATGACAAAACCAATCAGCAACAGTGAGTCAAACTCAAACATGTACACTATAGCCTTTGGATTAGATCCTCTCTGGGTCCAATCAGGTTTTCAACACTGAGATTCCTTTGGACCAAGGCCAATCCTGAGACCTTGTGGTGACCCTAGTAGACATTTCCCAACGCCCTCAACATCATACTTCTCCGTGATCTTGATGTTAGAGCCTTAAAAGTGGTTGATTAGAAAATTGTCATTAAGGATTATTGTTTTTTTTTTATAAAGAAAAATTGTATTAATAACAGAGAAATGTTACAAGAAAAGAGAACAAGATGTCCTGAAAAAGAAATATTACAAATCACCCCAGTGACGTTGTATGTCATTGGTGGTGTGTCCCCAAAGAGCCCCTACCGCCTTAGCCCAAAGAGAGGCCATATAGGTGATGCAGCTCCAAATAAAATCCGTCGGGTTAGAAACCCCCTTGAAGATACGGGAATTCCTTTCCAACCAAACACACCAAAGCAATGCCATGGACGCACACTTCCAAAGCAACTTGCGATCCTTACCCCATCCCAAACCAACAAAACGAACCTGCAGAAGCTGTTCAACATTGGCGGGACTCACAAAGCACTCCCCCCTAATACCCATAAGTCGATGCCAGAGAGATCTCACATAGTCACAATGCAAAAATAAATGGAAGGAGGTCTCCCCATCCCGACAGCACATCACACAGTGATTAGGAGAAAGGGACCACCC
>BSSO01006646.1:0-11734 GCA_030267885.1 Mesembryanthemum crystallinum
GATGGCAATGGTTGGGGTGGTGGTGGTGGGGCTGAGATGGTGGGGGTGGTTTGGTAGGGGAGGGAGAAAGGTAAAGGATAGAGAAGGGGTTTGTGAGTGAAGGTAAGAAGAGGGTATTTTGGTCTTTTGACATGCCCACTTAACAGCAACCTAACGGAAGTTAAGTGTTAGGGGTATGGTGTTCATTAAGTTTGTTTCGAGGGGTAGTTGGTGTATGAAACTTAAAAATTGGGCACCCTGTGCAATTCGCCAATCCACAGGGGTACACTGTGTAATATCCTTAAAAAAAATTATATAAGGTGGTTTGATAAAAAAACTCGACTTTTAAAAAGGGGTTTCTAACAATTTTTTCAAAGAGATTAAAAGAATAGGGTCAAAATGGTCATCTTTGGTATGGTGCATTGGAGTTTTGGTTCTACTTCAAAGAAATTGTCAAAGGTGGTGGTGGCGGCTGGTGAATGAGCAAAGCAAGATGAAAGAGAAAATGTAGTTGATCGAAGAAAACAGAAAGGAGAGAAGACTATTCCTTTAGGAATGGCAAAAATAGAAATAAAATTAAGGATTTTTTTGGGCAACCCTCTTATAAAGTTGACTTTTTGGAAAAAATCTCTTTATAAAAAGAAGTTTGTGTGAAACCCCATTATAAAAATAAAATGCCATGATTAACACACCTTAAGTCATTTTTGACCAATATAAATGAAGTTTTGACCGATTTACCCTTTTCCTTCAATAACATAGTGTATATTTTAAGGGCAAAACAGTCAAAATCTCATTTTAATTACCCGAAAAATGACTAAACGGGTGTTCATCAGAGCCTTTAGTTTTTATAAGGGGGTTCCCCACAAACTTCTTTTTATAAGAGTGTTTTTTCCAAAAAGCCCATTTTATAAGAGGGTTCTGCACAAAAAATTCTAAAATTAATTTTTTCTTATGCCATGTCAACGAGTATTTACGAAAAGTTAACACCGTTAGATCATGGTGCACTATTGGCACACAGGACAAAACTTGATATTATTGAGTGGTGTTTTCTAATTTTGGATTATTATTGGCACACCGCTCAAACTTTGGATTATTTAGGATAATTTTTCTTTCATTTTTACTCTTACAAACATTCAAATATTGCGTAGCACTGGCACAAAATAAACATTTTGATTTAAATTCACGTTTTATGAATTTAATAGTCTGAGTTTTGATGGCCAACCTAACAACATTTGGTATATAGTACACCTGTAATTAGATTTGACTTATCATAACGAATCAATTAATTTCGCTAGTTAAACTAATCAACATCCAAAACCACAAGCATCCTACCTTTACTAACAATTTATCTAACCAAATCAATTTTCAAACATTGATGATGTTGCGCCGTTGCGCCATCTATTTTTTTTTCCATAAATTTATGCATTCATTCAACTGACCAACAAATATATTTTGCGTTTTATAGTACAGTACTACTATTATCCAAAACAAAGCTGTTTTACTACTCCATCCATTTTGGGGCCAACTTATCTTGAGGAAAGAGAACCATAAGCAAAATCAATTGTAAATTTATTGGTGCAAAATCCGTTGTTAATTCTGACTTTTAAAAGAAAAAAGAATCATCAATTATATGCCGGTCCTACGAACAATTGGGTCGGATCATTCATACATATCAAAAGATAAAACATAAGATCTGTTGTAACAGATATGCTTAAGTTTTTTTTTATTGGTTACTTATGAAAAATTACGAATAACCACCTAACATATACAATTTTTTTTGCAGGGAACCACCTAATTAAACAAATTTTGTATATATAGAACCACCTATTAAAATATTCCTTGTGCAATGCTACCTTTACGAGCTTTTCAGTAAAGAAATTGAGTTGGTTAAACAGATTTGCCCTCACTTAACCTAATTTATTTCCTTGATATATTTTACACATTCTGACATCTGAAAATAATAACCTATCTAATTAACCTAACTTATATAATTTTCTGATTTTCCGCCAATTAACCACCCCCCTCCACATTAATTAGTTAGATTCAATAAATTTCTTTTTGGTTTCTCTACTCTGCCCCACCGGGTTCTTTCTCACTCAGCTATTTCTCTATCACTCATCTTGTTATCTCTCTTTCTCATCTCCTTCTCTCTGTAGTGACCGCTATTTGAGGCAAGAAGGACAATAGTATTAAGTAAATCCCCAATCTTTTTAATTTTTTCATTTTGTTGCTTTAACCTTAAAATTGGGGATTTAGGGTTTGAAAATCCAATTTCGGGATTTGTGTTTTATCAATTGAAATTGAAACTGTTGTGTGATTGCCCTCATTTAATGTGTGCTAATTAATTGATTTGCTTATTTGTCCAATTTGTAGAATGACCATGTCAAGATCAAGTGGAAGCCATTCGTGGTCTCTTGTGGGATGTATTGTAGGTTACTCACCTCGATTTCTATGTCTTGGACTCGGACTAACCCTGGAAGAAGATTTTGGGCTTAATTACGCCAACAGAGTAAGATTATGCAGTGAGATTGATGAGAGAGAGACAGAGATAGAGACAGAGAGACAGAGAGGTTAGGCAGAGAAGTAGAGTGGAAGAAAGAGAAGGGTTTGAAATTTTAACTAATGAGGTTCGAAAACTTTTGGGTTAGTGGGGATTAATTGGAGGGAAATAAAATAAATTAGTTTTAGAATATTAGGTTATGATTATTATTAATTTTGGGTACAAATCCGTGTGGTTTTATACCAATAACAAGCGATAGGTTAAGTGAGGGCAAATAGGTCCAACCAACTTAATTTTTTATCGAAAATCTCATAAAGGTATCATCGCACAAGGAATTAATTTAGTGGTTCCCCACAAAAAGTGATATATACTAGGTGGTTCCCGCAATATTTCAGGTTGTTTACTATTTTTTTTTTGTTAATTTATTATTTATGCAGTCGATTTTATATATATATTAGGCCCAACTCGTGTAATTAGGGCCCTTGTTTTGTATATGTATATAAACATTACGATAATCAACGTGGGCCTTAAATACATGGGTTGCGCCTGATATATGTAAAACCGAATGTACAAGTAACAATTATATAATAATAATATATATATAAGAAGTATTTTTTGACAGCATAGGACGTGCCACGTAGGCGAGCATTTAAAAAATTAATTCATTTAAAAAAATTAAAATATCACATGTGTTGTTATATTCCAAAAAAAAAAAAAGGTTAATCTAATAGGTTAACAAAAATCTAATAAAAATTTCTTTATTTTTCAAATAGATGTTCATCCAAAATTTGCAAAAACTCTGCTAAAAAACACAACTGTTATTTTAAGATTACTTATAACTTTTGATCAACTTTTTAAAAATTTAATTTTTTAATGCCATTAGAAAGAGTACGAAATGTACTTTAAAATGAGACCCATTATAGTAGGGATGTCAATAGGTTGATAGTGTTTTGTTCAGGTTGACCAAAACCAATCTTTGGCCCATTTAATGTGCTTAAGTTTAGACACATACTTCTTTACTTTGTAAACATCAAATATACATATCCAATTACTTGAATCTAGCGAGTTTAATTTGTCATAAATAGGTCTGATTAAGTAGTATCATTTCATATTTGTGCACATATGCATATAGAAATAAAGGGACTTTATTGAAAAAAAATGATGAGAACTTAGGTAACAAGAAGTCAAAACGACAAGGTCAAAATAAAAATCAATATTAAGAACAAATCACATGTACTGAACAGGTAACACACAGGTCTTATATAACTGCTTACAAAGTTAATTTAGAAATAGCCATAGCAATTAAGAGTTGATTGATAATTGTGAATTATACAAGCCAATTTGTTTTTATTTTCTTTCAAAAAGAAGTAAAGTTTAAACATCTTTGTGTATCATCGGGAACTTAATTTATATAACTTTGTTCCATCAAATTTTTTTAATCACTTTAGATAATAGATATTTCCAAATAAATCTCATGATGAAATCATGAAAATAATCATCGTACAAGTGTATTAGTATGAACTTGTGCAATGCAAATTTTTGTATATAAAGATTGGGTAAGTAAGAAATATGCATCCATAATTTCAACGCATATTTTATTATTGCACTGTATTTTGTTATTTTTTAATTTTTATTGTTTTTTATTTAAATTACTGTTAATTATCAAAGTAAATGTGAACCAATATGAAATATATTTTAAATTTTGAATAGTATTGAACAATGATAAATGATCAAATCATTAGCTTGCTTGAATGTGTAAGTTAAGAGTAACTCTCTTGTACAACCGTCTAACCGTTAGACGACATAATTTAATGGTGACTTTTTGTAACTTAGGGGTTATTTTCAGTGGTTTAGGGGCTACTTTATACAACTTAACCCAATCGAGGAATAACTTTTTACAATTTAGTGACTACTTTTATCGACTTAGGGGCTACATTTTCATGACTTAAGTTAGTTTTATAAAATTACTATAAATATAAAAAGTATCCCTTTAGTGGCTAAAAGTAACCATAAATTACGGAAAGTCACCATTATATTCGGTCGTCTAACGGTTAGACGGTTGTACACAAGACTTTACGGTAAGTTAAAAGTTCAAAAAAAAAAAAAAATATATCAACCAACTAAAGTAATATCAACAAACCATACAGCGAACAGGCATAAACCTAGTTTATATATATTTACATCTATCACACAAAACGCAGAGTTTGATTTAATATTACAATTATCGATCTAGCAACACGACGCGATGCTGGAACAAAAATGCTCATTCAAACTGGCAAACAACCATCACCTCATAGGATTATGAACAATCACCAACTGTAAACAATATTCTACCTAAACCAACATTGCTTTAGAAAACAATTTTTTTTTTCAAGAAACTAGGAACAATAAAACTAACGCACGTTTTTCACTACAATTACCTTGGTGGTTATCAGCCACCGAAATTTAGGGCTAAATATTATGATAATCTTATCGTTGAAAATTACACCAGGTTACGGGTTAAAACCTTATCGAAGCACCTACACGAATTTATTGATGTAATATCCAAAGCCATGCATTAGGAGGTGCACGTTAGCCATGTACGCCCGTCGAAGGGGGTTCTCCTTGCCAACACCCAAAAAAAATAAAAAAATAAATCAATAAAAATTAAATCTTACCGTTGATAATGATTAGTCTAATTTGAGCTGTTGATAATGATTAGTACGAGTCTACCTAATTTTAGGCGTTAGTTATTAAAATTCTTTTGCACATAGTAGTTATGACCATTTTTTATTTTATAATTATTAATCATGACCAATTAAAGGTAAAATAAAATACAAAAGTTATGACCAAATAACCCATGAGTCACTACTAATAGTTTTAACATACGATTATTATCACCTAAATACAACATGAAACAGCCCGAAACAAAACTCATAATAACTTAAGGTGATTAGCGCTAAATTATAATGGCCGACAACCACTGAAACTTGACCAAATTGGTATTTTAAGTGAGACACGCACGACAATATAGTATTTTAACTTATGCCGGCGATATTAGGGTATATTAAATGAGACACCGGCGACGTTAGGGTACATTAAATGAGACATTCAGGCGCATAGACCCAAAAATAAGGAACATACGGTCAAATGATTATTTTATTAGTTTTAGTCATCTTTTGCCTTTTTTTCTCCCATTTTCTTATCTTTTTCACAAATTTCTATTTCTTTTATTCCACTTATTCCCTTTCCTTCTCATTTTCTTCATTTCTTCTCCTCTGCTTTGCTTCAATGGTGGCGCGCTGTTTATTACGGCTGAGTACAATAGTGGCAATGTATAGAAAATAATAGCTTCACCATCCACAGTCGCTGATAGCTCCTGAACTCCGAGAGTGAGGAGATCAACCATGGAGGTTAATAAAAGAGAAAGAAACGGAAGAAAAGGTTAATAAATTTGTGGAAAATTAAGAAAAGAAAAATAAGGAAAAGAACATGGGAGAAAATGGTAAAAAAGATGACTTAAAATAATAAATTAATCAATCTAGCCGGATTCCTTATTTTTGGGTCTATGCTCCTAAGTATCTCATTTAATATACCCTAAAGTCGTTGTTGCGTTGTTGTCTCATTTAATATACCTTAGTGTCGCCGATGTCTCATTTAATGTACCTTAGCGTCGTCGTTGTCTCATTTAATATACCCTAACGTCGCCGGCGTAAATTAAAATACCATATTATCGCGTGTGTCTCACTTAAAGCACCATTTTGGTCAATCAGGCTATGTAGAATCATGGAAAAGTCTTATGTTTGAAAGTTTGAACGAGAACCTTGATAATTTGAATAGTTTACCTCTATCTGAATAGTTTACCTCTACCCCCCCCCCCCAAAAAAAAAACAAAAAAAAAAAAAATCTATTGGACGTTTCATAATTTCATTTGCTTTAAGAAAACAAAACAATTTCCACCATAATATGTAAAAGGCCATGTATAATTTCCCTTTTTTCTACATGATGCAGCAAAGCTTTACCCAAAAATGAAAAATAAAGAAGAGAAAGAAGGTTATACGCAAAGAGGTTAAATATACTCCCTACATTTCACTAAAATTCTTATGTTTTGGTTTTGCAAAGTCAAAGTTCTCAAATTTTGATCATTAATACGTGAAAAAGTATAATGATTTACAAGGTAAAGATAATATTTTTGGATTCATTTTATATAGTATTTTTAAAATATTAAATTTTAATAAGTTTTCGAGTTTATATAAGTACAATTATTTATAGTCAAAGTGTTGTCAAAGACTGTGAAAAATAAAGAGTAATATATAAAAAAAAAGCAAACAATTGAAGTGATAATCTTCCATGGTTATATATACTACTACAACATAGACCTCTCCTTGATCCAATTTATCACTAACGACCCAAAGCATCCCTCTCTTTGGTTGAATTAGTCTATCCTCTTTCTCTCGCTCTCTCTGTCTGTATCCATGGGTGCTCATGGAGACTACACCATTACGACGACGGCGAAGCACGTGGTTGGAGCCGCGGTGCCCATGCAAGCACACCGGCTGCCGTTGTCAAACTTAGATCTCCTATTGCCTCAATTAGATGTCAATGTTTTCTTTTGCTACAAAAATGATGATGAAGATGATGATGATGCAAATTATTACGATGATGAGTCAATAAGTGATGAAAAAACCAATAATAATAAGTTCAAACATAAGGTGAGTATGCTTAAGAAAGCCTTGGCTGAGGCCTTGGCCTATTTTTATCCCTTTGCAGGTGAAGTTGTCAACAACGATTCGACCGGCGAACCGGAGCTGTTGTGCAACAACCGTGGTGTTGTGTTTGTTGAAGCCTTTGCAGATGTTAAGCTTTGTGAGCTTGACTTGTATAATCCAGACCAAAGTGTTGAGGGTAAATTGGTACCTAGAAAGAAGGATGGTGTGCTTTCAATTCAGGTGATTATTGCTATCAACCCTTATCTGCTAGCCCCCAATCTTCCATGCAAGGGGGATTTAAGTTTTTTTTTTTTTTTTGGGGGGGGGGGGAGGGGGTTGGGANTTTATTGAAATGAAATCACATTGATAACGACATATATTTGAAATTAAGATCAATCGGTGTTAAATTAATTAAGTGGAGACTTTTCTTTCGAGGGGGATAATTAAGTGGAGACTAGAGTTTCTATCTGTTCTATAGTCAGGGAGAAACACCAACATATAACTGAAGGAAATAATTATTATTTTTTTTTTATTTTTTTTGTTAATCATGCATATATATGGAGTTTGAATGAAAAGATAAACTCGGACTTATCTCGTGCTTTACACAGCGGGCTCGTTTTATAATTTAAAAATAATCATCCAATATTATGAATAAAAAAAAAATATAGATAATACATTAAAAAAGGCAAGATATGTTCCGTTATATGTTGGATTTATTTTCTTTTATTTATTTATATTTTTATTTTGTCTGATTATAAAAATTTGTAGCAAAGCGTATATTGGAAAAGTAATTTAAGCACTCTCATTCTTTTTAATCACTCCTTTCAGTAACTCTCCGAGTCCATGAACTTAGATGCAATATTTGTCTATGTCATTTTTTTTTTCTTTTTACTTATGATGTTATTTTGCAAGGACTAATATCAATCTAAAAGTCAAAACTGCAAAAAAGTTGTTTTAAAATTTTCTGAATCTTGGCCCAAATTCCTTAATTAATTAAAACATCTATTAAATAACACTTAAATGTCTTTTAATAGAGACGAAATAATAGCAAAACTAAAATATTAAAAGATTAATCAAAAATCTCAACTATTTATAATAATTTTTCATTGTTCTTTAATACTTAAAAACATATGTTTTGTTTAAGTGTAGAATGTCATATATAGTAACTCAATAGTAATTTATTTCATACAACTACGAAAAAAAAAAAAAGAGAGAGAGAGGAGAAAAATAATAAGAAGTTCTTCAATATTTGATGTTCAAGTATGACTTTTGAAGTAAGTTCAATACATCCAAAAATAATGTTCTATAACTATTTAAAACAATGAACATCTTATGTGACCCCACACGACAAAATGACTAAACTTTATAGCGGTGCCTTTGTAACTTTTATCAACAAAAAAAAATCGAAACCCATTAATAAATTTGTGACCTTTGAAGCAAACCATACCAATTATTCTTGGAAAAAAAAAAAACTATGTAAAAGTCCGACTAGTTTTATGTGCTTAAACATTGTAGCTTATAATAGAGCAGTATTTAGTTTACATTTTTTTATGGGGACAATAGATTGCAATAATCTTTCTAAACTTTAATCTATACCTATTATGCACTCAAATTCTTTTTCTTTTTTTTTTTCTGTACAACTTATCATGAAAGTCCATTTAACAACAACGTTCAGAAATTAATATGATCGATTTTTAAATATGAAGAAAATATTTGTCATATTCATATGTTTTAATATTAAAAATATTTAAGTAGTGTAGTATACAACCTCTTAAAGATCCATAACTATTTCATTTATACTCCATCTGTCCCAATTTGTTTGTTAAGTTGACTTTTGCGTGGTCTTCAATTACGAATTTTGACTGTTGTTTTCTATTATCATATATTAGTGAAAAAATATACAATTGTCATATTATGGGAGTATTTTTTGGGACAAATCTAACTACAAAATTTCACTTTGTGAATCAACATTTTTTTTAATCTAATTAAGGGTCAAAGTTTATGACCATAAAAAATTGAAACATTACAAACAAAATGGGACGAAGGGAGTATTTTTTAAGTATATCGATTGATCTTGTAAAGTGCCATTAATATCGAGAAACTTGGAGTTAGAGATCCTAAAAGACACATTTAAAAAAAAAAAAAAAAAAAAGCTACCAATGCCAAGTGGACTAATGATATATCATGACACTTAATGAATCCTGCCATGCAGCTTGCCACTTGTCCTCCCCACACGTATAGTACCTAACTTTATATATACATATGTAAGTGTGTAAAATAACCAACTCAAACAAATGGATTAAGTTGATGATTAGAAATCTATCTTTAAATTGAACTCAGACCTTTACGTTCTTACTATTTTGACACCATTTAAAAGAACAACTCAATTAAATTTTCAAGGATTAGTTAGAAATCCAACTAAATGTTTGTCATCTAATACAAGGGATTATAAGTAAAACCAAAAGCTACGTACCTAATGTTAAGTCACAACTATAACAAACTTATCAACGTACGTATAACTAACACTACAACTGTCATAATATCAATATCCCTCGTGCAGTAAAATAATTGTAAAGTCCGTTGTCTTATTTTCTTCTACATACTTTGTGTAATAAATCCTCCTTTTCAATCCGACACATAAATATGAGAGACAAACCATCCACCAAAGTGGTTTCAGTTGCACAAACTGGGAAAACAGGTGGATGTAGATTCCGGATGATCAAACTTGTCCAATTCTCTTAAAATCAAAATAAATTAAGATCAAATAGTAAATTTTTGGGTACAACCATCAAATAGTTACAAAACTCAATCTAGGGATAACTTTTCGCAATTATAGGGTGATTTGTAGCGATTTAGGGGCGATTTTTACAACTGAGGGTGATTATATAAAACCACCGATCCTAAATTGTTAAAAAAGTGACCATTAACATAAGTTTACTAAAGTCACTTGGCTCCTAAATTGCGAGAAATTATCCGTAGATTGGATTATTGTCTAATAGTTAGACGGTTACATTAGAGTGTTACTCTACTATCATATGATGCACACAAATATTCTTCAACATGGACGCAGGTATCTGAGCTAAAGTGTGGATCAACAGTTATAGCCTGTGCATTTGATCACCGAGTTGCTGACGCATACTCGGCAAACATGTTTTGGGTGACATGGTCCGAGATGGCCACTTTTAAGCCCATTTCTACACCTCCCTCAATTCGACGCTCTCTCCTTAACCCGAGAAGCCCTATTCATTACAACTCGTCACTCGACAATATGTACGTACCCATCTCATCTCTTCCACCACCACCAGACTCATCGCACACCCAAACCGATGTCGAAGTCGAACCCCTTGTCACCCGTGTGTACCACGTCTCGAATGACCAACTCCGCCGCCTTCAGGCCCTTGCTAGTGACCCTGCTAGTTGCGAGAAGAGGCCTTCTAGGATTCAAAGTTTTGGTGCTTTCCTTTGGCAAATGGTTGCTTCTCATACTTGTCAAGCAGGAGAAGAATATGCAGACAAGATCACCAAGATGGGTATTGTTGTGGACGGTAAGTATACGCAAAATACTTTTTGTTCGGAAATAATAGTTACATAAATATTTTACCTTATCCGATAAATATTATAACTATTTCCATTCAATGGATCAGATTGATTTCTTTCCCTTTTAAAAGTATATAAAATATTATATCAGGCGTGATGATACATCAGGTGGAATGTATTGGTAGTCTAACATAATACTGGCAAGCCAATATTAGTACTGACCACTAAAAACTAATATTTTTTTTTTCTACCACTCCAGTACTGTTTTTTTTACTTATACAGTACTATTTTTGTTTATCTAATACTCACCTAATATATCAGGCGGCGGCGTGATAAGAGAATGATTGTTAAAAGTAATTACTCCCTCCGTTCTTAAATCAAAGTTATGCTTTGTTTTCCGCAACTCACATGATGTGAATTGCGGAAAACAAAACGTAACTTTGATTTAAGAACTGAGGGAGTACTATTATGATACCTGTTCTGTTGTTAAGCTACTTGCTAACATTTTGGAATCACCTCACTGATGGATATGTCATAAAATCATAATAACACTAAAATAAAACTTGGTTGTTGTAGGATCTTACATATTGTTCAGCTAAATAACACTAAAATAAAACTTCAGTTGTTAAGCTACTCACTAGATTATTGATTAATTCCTCCCCTGAAACTATAGGTCTGTCAAAACTGTGTTGTATATATTTTGGTCCACTTTGGTTACCTGAGGTATGGCATAATCATTTTTTGGTGACCTTAATTTTGCATATTCCCACTTTGGTTACAAGTAATTTGAAAATTAGTTTCACTTTGGTGATTTTCGTTAGCTCCGTCAAGTTGACTGTTAGTTTGCTAAGCAAAACGGCATCATTGTAATAAGGGATGGGCCTTTTGGTTATTTGGCATTATACCCATTCCCTATGAGCTGTCTGAAGTGGTATTCAGAACCCTTATCACTGCTGTTTTCTTCTCTATTGGGGTTTTTTTTATTTTTTTTTTTTTGAAGTGAAAAATGTTTTTGAATGCTGTTTTGTGT